>JAJPUD010000977.1:300776-351194 GCA_023553655.1 Myrmecobius fasciatus
CTCTCTCTCTCTCTCTCTCTCTCTCTCTCTCTCCTTTCTATACACACACATATACATATTATGTTTGTTCATAGTTTGTAAATTTTCTCTTCAGTTAGACTTATGAGTTAGGAATTTTTTTTCTTTTTTTCCTTTTTTTTCTTTTCTTTGTATTTGAGTTAGCAATCCAGTTACTGACAAATTCACTTTTCTTCCAAAGAGACTCCTAAGAACACTCAGGTAAAGGGATAAAGTCAAATGTGGAAAGCAGTAGACAATACTTTTCTCTTTTTTCACTCCAAAGGTAGCTATCCAACAAAGTTTTCCCTCTTTCTCCATAGGGACAAAAATAGTAGCCTCAACACCAAATAAATATGTAGTATAATGGATAGAGAAAAGGATTTGGAGTCAGGAATACCAGAACCAAGTCTTGCTTCCAACACTTACTTGCTGTGGTCAAGTCATGTTGAAGCTGGATTCAGCAGTCTCTAAGATTCTTGCCAGCTCTAAATTTATGACCCTATGGAAATGGAGATCAAGGAGAAAAAAATAAATAAATGAAATCTACAAACTGCATTTGAGCTTTTAGTTCTTCCTCCTCACTCAACCTTTGATCAAATTATTATTGTGATTCAGTGAATTTTTGGGGTAAATAGCTTCATTTTTTTTTTACCATGGCCAGATTAAGTCCTCTATTTATCTTAGCCAAAAATTTTGAAAATGTTTTTCTTTGGGCATAATGGAAGATAACCAAAGGAAGACGGGTGGATCAATCAAATCTGCTCCTATAACCATGTGAACCAGTTGCATTATCTTATCCTACATTCTGTGATTTCCTTGGGGGAAGGGAGGAAAGCCTGTTTGACTTTTAATCTACTACTTTTATTCCCATTTCTGATGGAAAATCAATAAAAAATGCTCTAAGTCAAGACTAAGAAAGGAAAGGGGAAAAAAGTTAATATGAAATTTAGAAACAATATGGGATGACAATAGGACCATTAGTGTCAGGTTAAAAGAATCTTTTCAAAAGAAATGGGTAAAGTTGAGCTAGGCAAGTTTCCATGATGGATCCTTTATTCCAATCCATCTGTTCAAGGAAAGGACAGCTAGCTGGAATATTTAAGAAAATCCCCCTACTGGTGTGGGGGTAAAGAGGCAAAGATCAGGAATCTATAAAGAATCTAGGGACTCAAGAACAGACCCTGGAGATTTGTTTTAAGCCTACACAAATCTTTCAAAAGGTGTTTTCTATCTGATTTTGAAAGGGCTAAGCTTTAATAAATTACTCTGAGACTTATAAAATTCAAATCTGGGTCTGGATTTAATAGATGACAAAGTAGGAAAACATATCCCTTCCCTTGACATTCTGGGCAAGTTTGATTCTCTCACTCTTTTAAAAATCCCCATATTTAGAGGTAAAGTCCTTTGAAACTCATTTTGGTTGCAAAGTTATTAGCTTGAAAGTGCATATATCATCTCCTTGATAGAGTACTGTTTCATGCTATGCAATGTTTCATAACATTAAGGTTCGTTATTTAAAGAGCATGTATATTTTGCTTCTTAGCAAGCTGTATGACATTTTTCATATACTAGCAGACAGTTTAATTTCCTGTCCAACCTGAGTGATGGGCTGGGGCCTAAGAGACTTTATGGTACTTAGCAGAACAGCAGAATATTATAACATTTGCCATTTTTCAGTTGTGACATGGACCTGCTCAAATAAGCCAGCTTGCTGCTTCTTTGCCTACTCCTCTTAAAGCATTTTGTATAGTTTGTGTTTGTGCTAAAGGCAGCTATTATTCAAAATGCCCTGACATCACGTCCCCAGGCATGCCTGTCCTTATGCTTACTAGACAGGTGAATTGAACCGAATTTTTTCTCTGGTTTCCTGTGATTAGTGTCCAAAATAGGGATTCTTAACTTGCAACCCCTGAACCACTTAGGATTCCAAGAATAGATTTCAGGGATCTGTAAATTTGGATGTGAAAAAAATCTTTGTTTTTGTCACCCTCTAACTTAGCATTTCCTTCAATTATTTAACAACTTTTAAAAATGTAGAATGCTTTATGAATTTGCATGTTCTTGCACAGGGGCCATATTAATCTCCTCTGTGTTATTCCAATTCTAGTATGTGTGCTGGTGAATTGAGCCCTATCTTAAAAAATATTTTTTTCTGAGAAGGGTACATAAACTTTATCTGCCAAAATGATCCATTACATAAAAAAGGTGAAGAAACCTGTGTCCAAGATAATTATCTGAAAGTTATTTTATTTCCTTCAATACCCCATGAAAATTTCTTTGCTGCTTTTAAAATGATGCTTTCAGGATAATTTAGGAGGGCAAAGGGGATAATTTCTACATTTTACTAAGATGTTTAAATATTAAAAGAAACTTTCCCATTCCAGAATATTTTTTCTTTGAGAAATGTTCATTGCAAGAGACAACCAATCAATCAGGAAACATTCTTTAAGTGTTTGTAATGTGACTGGCACTGGAGGATGGCTGACCTAAAGTGAACCAACACTATCTTACCCTCTTTCCTAAACTGGGCTAGAGGAACAGGAAGGAAGGGAGGAAGGAAGGGAGGAAGGAAGGAAGGAAGGAAAGAAAGAAAGAAAGAAAGAAAGAAAGAAAGAAAGAAAGAAAGAAAGAAAGAAAGAAAGAAAGAAAGAAAGAAAGAAAGAAAGAAAGAAAGAAAAAAAGAAAGAAAGAAAGAAGGAAGGAAGGAAGGAAGGAAGGAAGGAAGGAAGGAAGGAAGGAAGGAAGGAAGGAAGGAAGAAAGGAAGGAAGAAAGGAAGGAAGGAAAAAAAGAAGTAAGAAAGGAAGGAAGGAAAAAAGGAAGGAAGGAAGAAAGGAAGGAAGCAAGGAAGGAAGGAAGGAAGGGAGGGAGGGAGGGAGGAAGGAAGGAAAAAAAAGCCTTCTTCATTGGGAAAAAAATCCGAGGTCCTATGTTCAAAGTACAACTCTACTACTTGATAGTTTCATGATCTTGATCAAACTACTGAATTAATCTTTCTTGCTCTCAGTGGAAGGGAGGGAGGGAGGAAGGGAGGAAGGAAAGAAGGGAGGGAGGGAGGGAGGAAGGAAGAGAGGGAGGAAGGAAGGAAGGGAAGAAGGAAAGAAAGAAGGAAGGAAGGAAGGAAAATTATCTGACAGGCCATCATGTAGAAGAGGGAATCATATTTGACTGTTTGGCCCCAGAGGTCCCTCTTTCCCCTCTCTCCCAAGAGCAATGGGTAGAAGTTACAAAGAAGCCAGTTTGAGTTTGATGTCAGGAAAAATGTCCCAATAATTAGGAATTGTTTAAAAGTGAAATGCCATGTCTTGAGAGGCAGTGGGCTTTCCTTCATTGGAACTATTCAAGCAGAAGCCCCCTTCTAGTAGAGATTCCATTCCTGCACAGGTTGGACTAGATGGTTCCTGAATTCCCTTCCAAATGTCAAATTCTGTGATAAAGTGATTTGTCAGAGATTATGGTGGTTTTACCGTTGATCTATAACCTGCTTTTCCATGGCCTAATCACACTAACTGAATTAATGTATATCTAGGAAGACAAAAGGGGAAAGAGGAAGAAAGAAATTTATAGACATGAGCATTTTTATTGATCATAACAACCAAAGAACAAACAAACAAAAAAAATCCCCAACAAACCACATTGCTTGTCCAGTCCTTGCCTCTACTTGGTAGATCTGTACTTATTAATTTTTTCAAAGAACAAAATTCCCAGTGTTCCATCTTACTATAGTATCAGTTTCCATTCTCCTCCTCACCACAACCCCCTTCACCTCCATTACAAGGGTGTTCCATAAATCATTTTTCTGTACAACTGAAAAATACATTTTAGCTCTAAGCAACCAAAAGAATTAGTCACTTGTCACTACATGGGAATCAGGCCAAAATCTCCTGTTAGCTCCATGGTATTACAATTGTTTATAGATTTACAATGCTTTATCCCCATTTACAAGAAAAGTCCCTTTCTGTATTTTGTGAAAGCTGGGGTTTGGTTTGAGGGGGCAATTAATTTTTTGGTTTTTGTTTGGTTGATTGATTAGTTTGGGGAGAAAAAAAAGAAGCATCCAGAATTGTGAAATTTCCTCAGAAGCAGATGATACTTCAAAAAGCTGAGGCTCCCCTGCACCCCCACATTGCAATATCTCCTTTACTAATCACTCAAGGGTGGGATCATTCCCAAGGAACTTCAGAAGAACTTATGGCAACTTTGTTCCCCTCGCAGGTGTGGGAGCTACCTCTGGAGTTTCCGCCAGTCTCCCAGGTACCTCTGGCACCAGCACCAGCTCTCCTTTCCAGCATGCCCATAAAGGTAAGGAAAGTGCTCAGGTATTGATCTTCTGGATTTAACATCCTCAGAAATCTGGGGTAGGTTGGATGAAAGTTAAGAGGAAGAGCGGAAATAATTATTAGTAATGATCCTGAAGAGTTGTCTCCACCTCAAATCACTTTTCTCACACGAATTAATCCACTAAGCTGGGCTGAGTTGTTGGAAGTTAATAATTACCTCAGCATAGCACAGGATTGATCACTCTGTGTGTGTCCTGTGGCCATTAGCCTGTGTTCTAAAGTGCAAATTTTTTCAAGGTCTTAACAGTTTCCTAAAGATATTGATTAACAGGAAACCATCCCTTCCCCATCTTCTTCTTCCTCTTTGAAATGTGTGGTTGCAGCATAAAGGTGATGTGACTCTTAAAAGGGTCTTGAATTAATGAGCACAGTTGCTCTCTTTGTGGGGCTTTCATGTTTGCAAAATGCATACTTAGCATACTTTATTTTATGGTAAGTACTTTAAAATTTTCTGGTCCCTATTCTACAGATGAGGAGGCTGGGATTTAGAAAGGTTAGGTAATTTGATTATGATTACCCAGCTAGTAACTACCAGAAGTGAAATTTGAACTCAAGTTTTCTTAACTTCTATTTCTGTTCTTCTAATTTATTATGGAAGGATAGAGGGAAATTTCTGTGTCTCTGCCACTATCTTAACTCTACAGCATGCTTTCATTGGAATTGTTTCACTTTAGCCCTTGAATATTCAATCACATAAGTACAGCTGCTACCCTAATCCTTGGGTTTGAAATAGTTGAGAAGGAACAAATTTTCATGTACCTTAAAGACTAATATTTCTCTCAAGCAAGACCCTAGTGCTATGTCCTGCTTTGCTGCTGAACTTGGTCTTACTACATTCCGTTATTTCAACATTTTAAAAACATAATATCTAAGTAGTTTAGTGTCTTTCGCTAGACAACCCCCTTCTCAGCCTTTAAAACCTGACCCACCATGGACTTTTGTAGAGGATTAAGCCAGGAAACCTTGTGGAGATATATGAATCTCATTTTCATCAGGACTCAGGGGAGGTAATGCACAATGCTGAGAATATTAAAAAGATTATATCATCCATACCTGGCAACCAAAACTGTTACACATGCTCTTAAACTCACATACTGAGACCAATTACCCTGCATGCAAGTATTCTCATCGACAGAACTGCTCCCTATGGTGCATTAATCCAAAGGAAAAAGTGTAAGCTTTGGTTGCCAGAGGGGGTACCCAGTTCTGGACATAAGGTTGGAGCTCTTCCATCAACTTAAACCACATGTGTTTTCAGTATGTCCACTTGGGTGAACTTGCCTCTTGGTGTACAGAATAAGTAACATCCTGGCTTTTGGTGACTTCACAAGGTTTCCTTCACAAAATTAAAACTAGCTTCTGTAATAATATTTAATATTAATATTTAAGAAACTAATTCTGTGAAACCATAGAAAGCTATAAAATTAGCCTCTGTAATAAATGTGTATCCCCAACAAAGAAAGGAACTCATCAATACATTGGTCCTATAACTTCCTAAGGAGGTGGTGGGAGTAGGGGGAACACCCTAAAAAGGTACAGTTGCCATAGAAACATGGTAAAATCAAAGTATAAGTAATTCTGTGATACTATTGCCACATTGGTTGTATAGATGAATGAGCCACAGCATATCTAAGGAGATGACAGCTCATTGTGAGACTATAAGCAAAGGCAGTTAGACCAATTGAGAAATACTGATATTAGGTTTCCCAATGATGGCGTTTCACCCTCTCCTCTCCAAATCCTCATGGTGGTGAAGATAGTATTTCTGTCCTACTTTGCAGAATGGAAGGAACATTCTCAACGTCTTAAAGGAACTAGAGCACAGCATCTTGTTAGAAGCCCAGAAACCTGGATTGAATTTTGTCTAGTTTACTGCTTCATGTGTCTCCTTTCCTGTCCTCACCACCCCATCTCAATCCCAGGTCCCCAAAGCAATCAAACCAAGAAAAGGGGCCAGAGAAATAGGACTGGGCATGAATCCTGTATCTCCTGTTAAAGCCTATAAAAGCTGAATTCATCTGGGGAAGAATAATTCAATAGCAACACATGATGTCATGGTCAAAGCCGGTCTCAGGAGCACATCAGTTTCATAAGTTCTTATGAATAAAAATAGAAATCAGTGCAATTTTAGTCCTGGCTTTCCAGGTTCACTAAATCAACAATCCAGTTTTCAGCAAGGATTTCTTTATAGCCATGCGATGATATTTATTTCCTCCTTTATTTGTCTGACTTCAGCAGATCTCTCAGGACAAGGGCATCTGGCCACTGCCTTGATCATCGCCATGTCCACCATCTTTATCATGGCTATTGCCATTGTCCTCATCATCATGTTTTACATCATGAAGACAAAGCCTTCTGCCCCAGGTAGCACCCTTCCCCCCAACTCATGACATCTTCATGAATCACTACGCCTGTCCACTCAGTGCAGGCCTTAGGGATGTCCATTCATGAACTTCTCATTCATGTTCCAGCCTGCTGCACCAGCCACTCCGTGAAAACCGTGGAAGCTCAAGTCAGCAAGCAGGAGGAGAAAAAAGAAGTGCAAGGTCTGAACAAACCGTTTTATGCACACTTTTTAGCTTTCTCCTGGAGACCACTAGAGATTACATTTCCCTTTTATCAGCCCCCCTTTGAACAGCCTTTACTCCTAATTGCTTAAGCTCTTGTACCATTTAGAGGAGAGGCAAGGGGAAGTGGTATCTGGAGCACCCACATTTTATTTAATCCTGGGGTATAATTAAAAGAATAGCATCATTCAGGGGGATTTACCTGGCACACACACACTGTCAAAGAAGGAGCTTACTCTCAGAGCTCCAGCATCACTTTCAGCTCATCCCTCCATAAATCCCCTTTTTCACCTGCAGAGAACGTCGTGATTTTTGCTGAGAAGGATGAGTTTGAGAAGCTGACAGCAACGCCAGCAAAGGCTGCCAAGAGGTAAGGTCAGCCTGGGTGGTAGGGATGCTACAAGTGATGCTAAGTGGCCAGGCTTACAGATGGCTTCTGGCAGCAGAGGAAGCCGACCACTTAGAGAGCTCAGGAGTTAGCCACACCAACCGGTCTGTCTGGCTCAGTTCTCCAGGCTTCTGCAGAGGGGCTCAGGAAAGCAGAAGACAGCACAGATGACAAGGATGGTTTGCAGAATACTGGGCCTGACACAGTGAGCCTGGGCCACAGATGCTGCTGGTGGGGTCTACACTGACTGGATTTCTCTGGATTAAGTCATCAAATTCTAGACTTTCTCAGATTCTTGACTTCTTGTCCTGCTAGCTGTTTATAAATTCCAGGCTGGTTTGGGGCAGGGGAGACTGGTTTCTGCTTATTTGTTTTGGGTAGCCAAATTACCCCGTGCCTTCTTAAAAGCTTAAGTTATGCTAATGCATAAAGGCAAACAGAGGGCTCAGAATCAGGGAGGACAGAGATCCATTTCCCTGATCAATCTGCTACATCTTCTGATCTCAGGTATGCAATTTCTATGTGGAAATACATTTGTTGTCTGTAATGGGGAAAGCCACAAGGTTGGCTCAGTATTCTGATAATGAATGAATTGATTGAACACATTTTTATCTGATATAATAAATCAAATTCTCTACCCTTTGGGGAAAGAAATATTGACAGTGCTGTATGCTCTGAAGTAGTATGACATAATCTGAATTGATATATAACAAAGATTTATTAGGCAACTACTGTGTGCAGAGCACTGCACATGGTGTCAAGAGAGACACAAAATTTACAGATGGCCCCGGCCCTGAAAGATCTTACAGTCTAATGGGGGAATAAAACAACAACATGAATAGCTACAATGCACAAGATTGCAGGTCCTAGAGTTCATTATAGAGTTTAAAAAAAAAAAACAAAGTGATAACAGTGAAAAGGAGAGGGGGAAAGAGGAGAAGGGAGAGAAGAAGGGAGGAGAGAGAAGAGAAGAAGAGAGAAGAGAAAGGGAAGGGAGAGGAGATGAGAGTTGGGGAGGGGAGAGAAGGAAAGAGAAGAGAAAAGAAAGAAAGGAAAGAGAAAGGGAGGGGGAAAGAAGGAGAGAGAAAGAAAGAGGAGAGGAGGGGAGAGAAAGGGAAAGGAAGAAGGTGAAAGGAGAGAGAAGAGGGGAGGAAGGGAAGGGGAGGGGAGAGAAGAGGATGGAGGGGAGGGGAGAGGAGAGGAAAACTAACTAAATAAATAATCCTGGCCATTAAGGAGCTTAGTGGGACATGAATGTGCAGGGAAACCTTTAAAGGCATATGTTCTAGGAAAAGTAGAAACTTGGAAACTGGACTGTAAAAGCCACACCAAAGCCCTGGTTTCATCCTTTACTGCCTCCTCTGAAGTCCATAGGTAATTGGATCCGAGTAAAGGACACGGGAGCGGACTTGCCTGTTAACTTCTTTCACCATTGCCTTCTGTCAAGGGCAGACAATGGATGAGCATCTGAGCTGACTCCCCACGAGACTCTGAGATCAAATTAGAAAGTGGGCACATCATCCATTCCTTTTATTTTGTTTTTATCGCTGTGCCTCCAGGGTTGTTTTTGAGTGTGGGCTTTATTGCTATAACCCAGTTACCCACAAATATAATCCTTTTCTTAAGACTTCAGCCAAACCACAAAAGAAGAACAGAATCCTTATGAAAGAATATTGTTTTCATATATTTTGAATGATTTTAATGAGCTGTGGAAAAGCCTTTCTGAACATTGACTCTTGCTAGCTTAAAGCCCCAGTGCACACGTGCTTAGGGCTTAGAAATTCTACCCAGGTAGCTCCTTTGGAGCCTGGCAGGGAGACTCCTAAGTGTAGAAGACAAATCTTTCCTCATGGGAGACAGGATCTATCCCTCCCCTCCCTATGGCAAGGATTTCTTGAGCTGGATACATAAAAGTGATGCTTATCAAAAAAGAACATCTCTGACAAGCTTTTCTAACAATAGCTACAATCTTCCTTTCCATAACTTTTACCGATTTTTAAAAATTTATTTTAATGCTTCCTCCTGAAGTTAATAGGAAAGGCTTAACTCCTCTTCTTGTGTTCTCTTACTTAAACCTCTCAATTTCCTCCAACTGATGTTTCTAGTTCTCTCACTATGTGAGATGTCTTTTTCTGGACAGGCTCTAGTTTGTTAGTGCCCTTCTTAAAAAGCAGCATCTAGAAAATCTAAGTTGCTTAGATCATTTTTCTGAAGCATTAAGTCTGACCACATCCTTCCCCCACCCTCAACCCACTTTGTTCGTGAGATCCAAGGGCTCCTTCCTATCTGCAATGTCAAATACAAAGTCTTCTGTTTGCTATTTATGGTTCTTTATAACCTGACCTCTTCCCATTCTTACTCACCTCCACACATTCTACCCATTCAGGTTTTACATGTATTTCCTAGACTATGACTTCTTGGTCCTCTTCTCAGCATCTTTGCACTTTGCAGAGGGCAACAACTGGAATACTCTTCCCCTTCTCTTCTGCCCAGGGGTGTACTGGAGCCATCTCTTCCCGGCTTGCCAGTTGTTAAGCTTATCCCTTAGAGATCAGCAAATACTAAAAATCAGAGCTTGATTTATTGTTTTGTTGATTTGTCTAGATTTCAGAAAGTGATGGGATTACATGTGAATAGTGCAGAACGAATTTGAGAGTGTGTTGTACCTACGTTTTCCCCCCTCTGGGGAGCTGGTTGTTAAACATTGACCAGGATATTATTTTCTCTGCCTCTTAGCTTCTCTGGCTTCCTTGAAGACTCAGTTCAAAGTTTACCTGTAAGAGAGTTTTCCTGGTCTATCAAATGTGTCAAAAGCCTTCCCCTTTAAGATTACCATCTACTCTAACATATTTTGGTTCTATTTAGTTGTTTACATTAAGATACACATTTTGTAGGACAAGTACAGAGGCTTTCCCCCCCTTTCATTGTATCCCTAGGACAATACTGTACTGCCAATATCTGGCATACTCTGCTCAATGAGTGCTTATTACCTGACATATAATGCAAATTTTATCTGTTTCAGAAAGAATACAATGTGATTCCCATCTCTCTTGTTCTATCTTAGTGCAGCCAGATATTGCATTGACTTTTTTGGTCACTGTGTTATCTTATTTATTCTTATTGACTTTGTGAGTTCATTAAAACAATAACAAAATCTGTCTTTTATCACATTGACTGCTGTCTAGTTCAGAGCTTTTGCATCCTTTTATCACCTTCATGTACAGTTGATTATTTTTAACTGAAATGTAAGACTTCATCTTTATTCCTATTAAGGATCATTTTATAAGGTCTGACACCTCATTCTTGCCTCTAAAGATTTTTGGCACCATGGAAAGATGATCGGATTTTAGTGAGATGTTCAAATCTGGACCTATGATATTTACTATTAGTGTGACCTTTAAAAAATCACATTAGTGCTTTCTTCCTCCTAAATCTGACAGTGGATAGAGTGCTTGGCTCAGGGTTTCCTCATTTGTAAAATGGAGATGATAATAACAACTAAATCTTGGGAATGAGCATCAAATTAGGTAATAATTGCAAAGTGCCTGGCATATATAGTAAGTATTATACAAATGTTTAGCTATATATTTATCTGTTTATATGTTATCTTTTATCTCTAGAAAGTAAGGTTTGCATCCCCAGCTCCTTGAAGAGCACCTGCTTCATAACAGGCACTTAATAAATGCTTGTAAAATTAAATTAAATGGAATATCAATCCTCACTAACATGACATACGAATTCTAACCAAATACATACCTATTGGTGAAAAGAGTTCTTTTTAACGAACTCTCTTGGTCCATTTGCAAACATACTTTAATTTGCATCCTGACCAAAGTCTGGGGACAATAAGCAAGTAGGAGCTGAATTTTAGGGTCCACTTTGCCAGATGCCATTAACATTCCCTTGGTCTTTCCCCAGTGAGAACGATGCCTCTTCTGAGAATGAACAGCTCCTAAGTCGAAGTATGGACAGTGATGAAGAAGCCGCAATTGACAAGCAAGGGTCTCCAGAGCTGTGCTTGTTATCATTAGTCCATCTGACAAGGGATAAATCTTCCACAAACAACAAATCAACTGGGGTGAGTCTCCGACATGCACACCCCATTCTTTTACAATATCCACATTTTATGGCTACCCTAAAACGACGCTCTGCATCTATAATGGAGATTCACCTGATTGATGAGAATTTATGGGCAAGAAACTTTCAGCAATGCCTGTTAGTGCCAAAATGTTGCTCCATGAAGCCATAGAAGTTGAGCTCACTGAAAACTAATTCCTCTGTATTGAATTGCCTTCAGTGATAGGGCTATCAATGGACCATTTTGCAAGATATAAAGTTTTTAAGTGGAGAGTGGACTAGACTTTTGATGAAGGCCTAATTCAGCTTTCAGTGACTCCCAAATTCACTACACATAATTTTCTCATATGTAGCTCCACTTTGGAAAAGCAGACCTAGAACTGGTTAAGGGGGCTTCTAGGAGAGGTCCCTCTAGGCTCCTGATATTAATATTAATATTAATTCATGTTTTTTTCTGTTTCCGTTTTTGCTTAAAGATTCAGAGTAGAAGAAAGAAGATCCTTGATGTGTATGCTAATGTGTGTGGGGTGGCAGAAGGTAAGCATTGGGGATTTTTTGTTTTGTTTTGTTTTTTCTGTTTCCCTAGGTCCTGACAAAGTAGCTGGCAAATAGCAAGTGCTTAAAAAATGCTTGTAGAAGGGGCAGCTAGGTGGTGCAGTGTATAGAGCACCAGCCCTGAAGTCAGGAGGACCTGAGTTCAAATCTGGTCTCAGACACGTAACAGCTGTGTGACCCTGGGCAAGTCACTTAACCCCAATTGCCTCAGCAAAAAAAAAAAAAGCAAAAAAAAAAAAAAATGCTTGTAGATTCAAACTAAATTAAATGTCAATTCTCACTCACATGATAGACACATTCCAACTAATTGTGAGGCAACATGGCAGAAAGAATAAGACACCCCAGGATCAGTAAGAGAGTTCAAATCCAACATCTGACAAGTTTCTTTACCTCTCAGGGCTTCAGGAAATCTCCAGATTTTAAGTTGCAGAGCAGTTGTTAGTCAAAGGATCTTGCTCCTCAAGAGCTCCCTATATCACAAGTCAAGTCAGTCTCAACTTTGGTTTTTTGGGTATTTTACTAAAGCTTTTTATTTTTCAAAACATATGCATGGGGGCAGCTAGGTGGCGCAGTGTATAGAGCACCAGCCCTGAAGTCAGGAGGACCTGAGTTCAAATCTGGTCTCAGACACGTAACAGCTGTGTGACCCTGGGCAAGTCACTTAACCCCAATTGCCTCAGCCAAAAAAAAAAAAAAAAAAAAAAAAAACATATGCATGGACAATTCTTCAACATTAGCCCTTGCAAAACCCTGTGTTCCAATTCCCCACCCCTTCCCTCACGCCCTCCCCTAGATGGCAAGTAGTCCAATATATGAGAAACCTGGTAGAAATATATGTTAAACCCAATATATGCATACATATTTATACAATTATCATGCCACACAAGAAAAAAAAAAGAGAAGCAAAATAAAATGCAAGCAAACAGCAACAAAAAGAGTAAAAATGCTATGTTGTGAACCACACTCAATTCCCTCAATCCTCTTTCCGGGTGTAGATGGCTCAGTCTCAACTTTGTGATCAGAAATCTGGACGTACGCATTTTCACTCTTTCTGTTAATGTTTGCTTGCATTTTATTTTCTTTCTTAGGTTTTTTTTTCCTTCTTGATTCAACTTTTCTTGTGCAGCAAGATAACTGTATAAATATGTATACATATATTGGATTTAACATATGTTTTAACACATTTAACATGTATTAGACTATCTGTCATCTAGGGGAGAAGGTGAGGGGGAAGGAGGGAAAAATTTGGAACAGAAAGTTTTTCAAGGGTCAATATTGAAAAATTACCCATGAATATATTTTATAAATAAAAAGCTTTAATAAAATAAAAAAAAAGAAATCTGGATGTATCCTAGGTTCTTTTACTCTCATATCAGCAACAAGGGAGTTTGGCTCAAGATTTCTGGTATAGGGGCAGCTAGGTGGTGCAATGGATAGAGCACCAGCCCTGAAGTCAGGAGGACCTGAGTTCAAATCCAGCCTCAGACACTTAACACTTTCTAGCTGTGTGACTTTGGGCAAGTCACTTAACCCCAATTGCCTCAGCAAAAAAAAAAAAAAAAAAAAAAAAAAGATTTCTAGTGTGCTTTGGAAGCAAGTTAAGCAAAATAGCCCACACTAAAGTATCAAATTATCTAGCCTAATGAACCTCAGGATTAAGGGGAGGCAAGCGACTGAATTTAACCAATCCAATCTATGGCAAAGATACAGGGTCCCCTGTACCTCTTTAGCATGAACAAGCAAACAACTTGGCCTCTTTTGACAAGACCCTTGTGACAGATTCTTGAAACCATAAGACAAAACGTTCTCCTCCCAGCTAATGCCCAGGTGTATCTGGCGGCATATGAGGATATTATCTGTTGCCACCAGATAAAGGGGTACGTGGTGCATTGGGGGATGAACTAGCTTGGAGTCAGAGGACATGGTTTGGATTCCCAGATCTACCATTTGTGACAAAGGACAAATACTTCACATCCCTGGGTTTTGCTTTCTTCCTCTGCAGAATGAAGGGTTTAGGTTAGATGGCATCTAAGGTCCCTTCTAATCCTAAATCTATGATCCCATGATCAGCACAGGTAGGAAGAGTCAATTCAGTAACCATCTAATAACTTATATATGGGCAAGAAATGCCCATATATAAATGTAAAGGTGCTTTGGGATGCAGTGTTCTTGTAACTAAATCCAAGTTGGCACCACCACTGTGATCAAAAATATTTGTTAAGCACCATTTTATATAATACATGTGCAGTAAGAGAGGCAGTTTCTGAAGCAGGAAGATCTTGGTTCAAGTCTCATCTCTGGCATATACTTGCTGTGTGACTCTGGGCAATCATTCAACCTCTCTGTGCTTTAGGTAGTTCTCTAAGACTAAAAGTTGCTGAAAAGATATTGATACTCATTAGTAAAGGGAGTTTCCTTGTCTGGGAGTAACCCATGTGTGAAATCACAACATGGTCCCTGATCTCCAGAAACTCGTGAAATAAAATGGATGGGTAAAGGAAGCTTGACTCTGCTGCCTACAGTAGTTGAATCCTATATTGATGACCAAATTTGATTTTATTCTCTAATGGGCAACTGCAGGTTAGGAACTCACAGGGAAAAGGAAGCCAGATGAGGAAAGGTCAGGATTTGTATATAAGTAATAAACCACACGAAATCCTCCAAAAATATCATACTATCAAACTGATCAATTTCTTTCTGCAATAGCAGTTCGGCAGGACTGTCCAACCTGTTCTTCTGGGCCCTGGTGCAAGTAGCTAGTTCTGTCTCCTGTCTTCAAGTTTTTCCATTTCTCTTGGGCAACACCACCAGGTTTGGAGTCAGGAGGACCTGAGCTTAAATCCAGTTTTACCTATTTCCTAACTGTGTGAGCCTAGATAAGTCACTTTGCCTTGGTTTGCCTCAGTTCCTCATCTGCAAATTGAGGATAATAGCAGCAGCTACTTCCCAGTGTTGTTAAGGATCAAATGAAGCACAGGGATATACTAAGTATAGTAAGTACTATATAAGTGTTAGCTATTATTATCATTATGTGTCTACCTTATACTCACAGGTGTGTATGACTTACCACAGCCAAATCATCTGTCATCTTTACCTTAGCTCACAATGCAAATCTAGATTTATCAAATGACCAAAAATTAACTAAAAACAAAAACAGAAACTCTATCCAGGGGCAGCTAGGTGGTGCTGTGGATAGAGCACCAGCTCTGAAATCAGGAGAACATGAGTTCAAATCCATCCTCAGACACTTATCACTTAAACACTTACCAGCTATGTGACCCTAGGCAAGTCACTTAATCTCAATTACCTTATCAAACAAACAAACCTCTGTCCAACTGTAAATTAATGAAACCATTCTCAAAGTTTCCAAGTTAAATGACAGTCATCCAAGTGGTACAGATCCCCTTCTCCCCATATGACAAATGGACAGACACAGGAAAAACTTGCTTTGAATTTAAACAAGATTAAAAAGATTAAACAAGATCAGAAAAATATAGAGACCTAATTCAAGATTAAACAAGACTAGAAAAATACAGAGAACTGATTCAGCCTTCACTTTGTTCTGTTCATCCAAGAACCACCAATTAGAAAACAGTGAGCTCAGTCCCATTTTTTCCCCCTTTCATTGTACTCCTAGCACTTAGCACACTACATAGGAGGCACTTAATACATGCTACTTGACTGGATGGCTGCTAGTCTTTAAGTTAGAAGTCTTAGATTTGAATCCTATCCCTGCCTCTGACTTCTTGTGTGATCTTTGATACTTATCATTTAACTTCCCTCATATTTTAAAATGAGAGAATTGGACTAGATGGCTCTAGATTGTTCTAGTCCTAAATCTTTTATGTTTTTTTTTTGTTGTTTTTTTTTTTGCTGAGGCAATTGGGGTTAAGTGACTTGCCCAGGGTCACACAGCTAGGGAATGTTAAGTGTCTGATACTAGATTTGAACTCAGGTCTTCCTGACTTCAGGGCTGGTGCTCTATCCACTGCGCCACCTAGCTGCCCCTTGAATCTTTTATTCTGCACCTTATTATGATATAAATGCGACCATTTTCAGAAGTCACTATCACTCTAGAATTTTTTTTCCAAGGGTTGAAAAAAATATATAAAACTTTAAGTCCCCTTAAGTAAAGGAATAATAGTAGCAATGTCTTATTTCTAGTATATATATATATATATATGCATATATATATATACGTATATATACATATACATATATATATATATATATACACACACACACACACACACACACACACACATTTCTAAAGGAAAAACAATTAGGGATCCTCACTCAGGCTGCTGGAAATGATATTACTTCTTTCTAAAACCATAAAGGATCTAGGTATGTTTAGGAGATTCACTCATGGAGGTACCAGAGGTTTTTTTTTTTCAAGTCCTAACCTCAAACTCCAGAACTACAGAGGATTTTTTTAAAAGCAAGTTGTGTAAAAGCAATGTTTCTGGGTCTATTTTACAAAGGACTTTCTAAGGACAGCTTCGTTTCCTTTACAGCCTCTTCCAAGTTTGCATAGCTATTTTTCCTTCTATCTTCCCTAGCTTCTTTCATTTAGAGGGCTAACACTTAAATAAGTAGCAGAGAGAGAAACAGAGTTGTGGGCAGCTTCCTTTTCAATGCTGTGAATCAGGGACAGGACCCCTCTATCTCTTCCACCCATCCCCAAATACCACTTCACTGACAGCTACTGACCCATGAAATAATGAGGATTATCTTGAACCGAGTCTGGTTAAGCCTGAATATTTGGACAAAGGAAAAACCAAGTGCACAGGCTAGATAGAGAACTAAGCCTGTTGTGACAGAAATTGTGCTGCCATCAAATCCCTAGAAATGGATTGTTCCAGATCAGGCTGCTGGAAGGTTGATTGCTACTGCTGGCCGACCTGAAAGTTGCTCAGTGAAACACCTGTGATCCATACATCTGGACACAGCTACTCTTGGCTGCTTGTCTGCAGAGTTTTCACCTTATACCAATGCATATCCAAAAGCTTGAGAACAGGCTTAATTACTATGAGCAATTATACCACTTAAGTAGGAGAGAATTGCCCCCACCTACAGGCTGTCCTTCTCTGACTTCTTTTCCTTCTGTCATAGAATTGAGCTTAGAATTCTATTTTCCCATGTGACTAAAGTACCAATAGATTGAACCTTTGGCCTTATGGAATGAATGGTTGTGTATTTACTTACAAGTTCTTGAGATTCAGAAGTATGAGGAATGCTGCCAATAGTCTTTCTAAGAAAATTTCCATGGAAATCCACATGTCAAATTCTTTTTTTTTAACTTTCTTTTTAAAAATTTTTATTTTTTTTATATCTTTTCTTTTTATATCACCTTCATTTCCCTGCTCTCTCCTCATATCCCATGAGTCATTTCAGATATGAATATATATTCAGAGACGGAAGAGACAAGTAAGTCCTCATTTTACAGGTGAGAAAACCAAGACCCAGAGGGTGTTAAGTGATTTGCCCCAAATCACAGTCAAGTAAGCATCTGAGTCAGGATTCATTCACAGGTCCAAAGCTCTTCCCAATATACCACATTGCCTCTTGAACAAAGATTAAAAAAAGAAAGGGGGAAAACAGTGCAACAAATCAAATGAGCACATAAATTATATCATATTGCATATATGACACACCTAGAATTCCTCCCTCTGCAAAGAAAAGAGAGAGGTACATCTCCTCAAGTCTTCTCTGGGGCCAGTCTTGGTCATTATAAATACACCTTTCAGTTTATTTGCTTTTTCCATACAATAATTTCAAAACTGGATCATTCTGGGTCCAACTAAATGACCAGGCTGCCAATGACATCTAAAGCAATAACTAAAGGAAACCAAACTCTTTGACTACTTGTGTAGCTAAGTAGATGGTACTAATAGTAAAGATGATCGTAACAGCTGTCAATAGAGTACATTACAGTTTACAAAAATTTACCCATATAATCTCATTTAACTACAGTAAATAGCTAACAGTGAGGATTTGAACCCAGGTCCCTTTATTCCATAAGTTGTAGTTCAGTTGATTCAGTCCTGCCTAAGTTTTCATGATCCTATTTGGGATTTTGTGGGCAAAGATATTGGAGTGGTTAGCCGTTTTCTTCTGCAACTCATTTACAGATGAGGAACTGAAGCCAACAGGTTAGTGTCTAGCTAGTAAATGTCTAAAGCCAAATTTGAACTCAGGAAGATAAGTCTTCCTGACCTCAGGCCAACACTCAATCCACTCACTCTGCCTCTTAGCAATATTTCCTTGATTCCATACCCAATTCCAAACATGATGGCAGGGCAGAACAAGGCTTCCCTTCTCAGAAAACAGCTGCTAGCTTTGAAAATTACATTTCCCATTTCCCAGGTCTGGGAAATTATTAGTTAATGTTATTGCACCATTATCATTATTAGTCAGTAATTATGGTGTCAATGAATGTGGATCAAAGCATAGTACTTTTTGTTTGCTTTGTTCTTTCTTGTGGTTTTTTTTCCCTATTGATATGATTTTTCTTGTGAATATGGAAATATATTTAGAAGAATTGCACATGTTTCACCTATATTGGATCATTTGTTGTCTTGGAGAGGGGGAGGGAAGAGGAAGGGAGAAAAATTTGGAACACAAGGTTTTGAATGTTGAAAACTGTCTTTGCATGTATTTGGAAATATAAAATACTATTAAAATTAAAGTTAAATAAAATAAAATAAATAGTTGCCTGAATTGAAGAGTCATGGAATACACTTTTAAAAATTGTTTTGTGCTCCTGTTGCACATATGTGATCTCTGACGGGATTCTCGGCTCTTTCAGGTCTGAGCCCCACAGAATTACCATTTGATTGCCTGGAGAAGACAAGCAGGATGCTCAGCTCCACCTACAACACGGAAAAGGCCATTGTGAAAACATGGCGCCACCTTGCTGAAAGCTTTGGGTTGAAGAGGGACGAGATAGGGGGGATGACAGATGGCATGCAGCTCTTTGACCGCATCAGCACAGCGGGCTACAGCATCCCAGAGCTGCTCACCAAACTTGTTCAGATTGAGCGGCTGGATGCCGTCGAGTCCCTGTGCGCTGACATCTTGGAGTGGGCCCAGGTCATGCCGCCTGCACCTCAGCCACCTGTCACCACCTGATGAGCATCCTGGGGAGCTGCCTCCCTTTTTCCTGGGATGTGACTTCACTTCCTTCACCTGAGAACACCGCCAGGGTGATTGAGCTGGGAAACCTGGCACCAGCAATGGGCCTGCTCCCAGGCTTCCCCAAAACTAAGGCTTTTCTCACATGTCACTAGGTCCTATCTGAGGCGCCAGAGAAAGCCAAAGGCCTTTAGGGATGCACCGGCTGAAGAATATCAAGTCAAACACCATACCTCATGAAGATGAATGAACAGTCATTCTACAGCAATTTTCATTTAGCCCCTACTATGCTTTTTATAGCACTGGGCACTAAGGGAAGATGTGAAGATGTATAAAACATAGTCTTGGCTCTCAACCAGGTTACAATCTAGTTGGAGAGATGAAATAATGTATCAGCAGCACACTGTGGTTCAGTTATTAGTGCTGCTGGAGCTGAGAGGAGAAAGAGTACTTCTGATGGGATTAATCAAGGAAGGCTTCATAGCAGAGGTGCTATTTATGGGAAGTTTTGCCAAATGGTCATAATGAACACATACTTCTCATCTTTCCATTTCCTAGTGTCAGTTCGGAATGGTCTATTAGTATTCTATTTGGCTTTGCAGAGAAACAATTTAATTACACTTGAGTTTGTGCATATATCCTCCCATCAATAATGTAACAGTTTTCTGTGTGACTTAAGATGTAAAATGGATACACAAAGCCAGTTTCAGCAGATGTAAGTGGTCACCAGTTTCATTGTTTCCCTGTATCACAGATCTGTTGACTTATCAGAGAGTATCTCATTGCAAATTAATCACTTAATTTTTTCATTAGGATCCCAAACTAAGAGACATCAGATGTGACCTAGTTTATGCCTCCTCAGTCATAGATATGAAAAAAGGGCCAGAGAGGTTAGGTAAATTAGAAGGTTACACAGCTAGTTAAGAGTCTAAGCAAGGTTTTATTTATTTATTTTTAAAAGACTGGGTCTCCTCATCTTCCCCAGGCTGGAAATGTAGGGGTTACTTACAAGCCTGATTCCACTCCTGATCAGCAGGAGTTCTCTGATTTTTTTTTTACAATCTGGTCCAATTTGCCCTCAGTAGGGAACCTGGCCGCCCCTTGCTTCCTAGGGCACACCCAGTTGATGATGCACACTCAATTGGCTTGGAAGTTCCCACCACTAGACCTCCACCAGCCTCTTCATGCACCACTATGCCCATCTATTTCCAGCGGAATTTTACTTGGGGCAGAAAAATATCCAAGGGCCAGCAAGCCACTGGTATCACTCTTTAAAGAGGGTGAGATGATGGTTTACTGATTAAGGAGAGTTCAGTCAGACACAGGGACCATCTAATATTTCATGAAGGTACATCACATTTGGAGACCTTCATCCTTCAGTACTCTATCTCTTTAGAACCAATCAGGAAAAGGCAAAGACTGAAATTCATTGGAAAGTAGCCAGTCCAAACATTGTATCAGGAACCTAGTAACCTCCGTCATATCTAGTTATAGTTTTCTCTCTGAGACTCAGTTTCCCCATCCATAACAGGGTTGTGCTCACTTCCAGCTCTGGAATTCTGTGATTCTATCATCAACAAAGTTGAGGCTCAGCAGAGTCCAATGAAGATGGAGATTTAGGAAAACAGTGTTGAAAAAGCTGCACATGGAAACCATATGGATTTGAAATACAAAATAGGAACCAAAGCCATAAAGACTTAGTTTTGAAGTTTTTCATGGCAACTGTCTGCCATAACATTTAGAGATAAAGTTAGCAAAGTGACATTGTTCTTGGCAGGGTGGTTTTCCCAAACCTATAATTGCAAAGAGAGTGGCAGCCAGCCCCAGTTATCACCCCAGTGGGTTAATTTACAATTCATTGCTGAGATGCTGTAATGACAGGTTTCACTAGAGCTATTCCTAAATTAAAACAAATTCCATAGCTTACAAAGTAATATTTTTTAAATTACAAGTTTCATGACTGAGCAATTGCTTCAGGGTGGGGGGGGGGGGGTGGGCATGGGGAGGGAGGAAGGAAATAAGTTGTCTGCTTGAAGCTCACAAATAATTTTCTACTGTTGTAAAAGTAGAACATACTGTGATAGGATCATAATTAGGTCCTGAATATTTAATATCACCATTTACAGTCTCTGTTTGCTGCTGTTTTCAGAACCGATTTTGTATATCCTGTGAGCTACATACTCTGAGGTGAAACTTAATTATCCTTTTAATTTCTCTTTGAAATCCTATCTTGTACCCTCTTCACCTTCTTCCCCCAGCTTTGTGCTAATGATGATGAAAGCCTCTTCCCTAATTAGATGGTAAATGCCATATGTAATGAGCACTCTCTTCTCCAAAAGCAGTTTGTTGTTTGCTTCTTTTAAAAATTAATTTCAATAGAGAAGAGAAGGCAAAACTGCTATTTCTGTCTTCAAACTGTCAAGTGATCATATTAAACAGTCATAAGTTCAGCCTGAGTCTTGTCATCTTCCATCTTGTGGCCACAGGTCATTGACTCAAATGAAGGTAGAAACACTTTAAATAGTGCATATTGATGAAGCTTTGATAGATTTTCTGGGCTACCAGGATGAGTGTACCTTTGGCTACCCTTGTCAATTTCCAGGGAGACAACCATAATTTTATTATTGCTAAAACACACAGAAGAGGAAGTACAGCATGGTGAATAAAGAGTGGATGAAGTAAGAACTAGGTGTAAGAACTGCCTCTGACACATCCTAGCTGTGGGCAAATCCTTCAACCTCTCAGGAATCCCAGGCAATTCTTGAAGACTATATATTATAGACAAGTTGCCAATCTGTATGAGTGCAAGGAGTTTCCATACCCAGAACTCCAACACTGATGAAATTGTAGTTTTGGGCAAAAAGAAAGAGAGGAGAGAAAACCAAACTAGGATATGCTTTTGTCCGTGAAATCTTAATTGCTAATAATTTTGTCTGACTCTGTATATATAACTTATTATATTGTACAATCTAAATACATAAATAAACTAATAAAGAGCATTAAGTGTGGTCTATTTTAATATGGAAAAATCCTTCTCAGGCATAAAATACTGGGAGGCAAGATGGTACGTTGGGAAAAGCTGTGGATCTGGAATCAGGAGACCTGGGTTTGAACTTCAGCGCCTGCTTGGGCTACAATGCAGCCCCAAATCTATGATCTTCTGACTGTAGAGCTATGAGCACCAAATGTTATTTGTTCATAATTCACCATTTGGGGGTCATTTGCTCCAAAGAATGGGTTATTGAAATATCATCGTGGCAACCATGTGGTGCATCCTTTGCCAAGTTGCCATGAGTTATGGGGGTAGATTGGAAATGGATTGTGAAACATAACAAGGCAATATAACTTTCAGGGCAGAACTCTGTCACCAGCATACTTTCCAGCTGGATTTATTTTTATCACATTTATAAAATGCAAAATAAGTAGTGGGCCAGCTTCCCAGTGGAAATTCTAGGGAGAATTCAAGCGTGAATTTCCAAATGATTATATAGGAAGAAAGTTGAACCGAGACACTTTTGAAATGTCCTAGTCAAAAGGTTTTCAATGCCAACAAATGAACCCTACCCTGCCTTTCTCTCCTGGGACAAGGATAGCCTTGTCCCAAATCCAAACCTGTATGGGATTGTGAATGTGGCCACTTATCCAAAACCTCCTATGTTTTGGTTGAGTGGTTTGGTGAGTACTTCCATTTCAAAACTGAAATTAAGACATTGCTCATGTTTGCTAGTGAATTCACTTATTTTGCCTGTAACAGGGACTTTGGCAGGTGTGAAAAGAAGGAGGAGGAGCTCGAGGTGCTGCTAGATGGCAGCAAGGTGGCACATGGATGGAACACCAGTTCTGAAGGCAGGAGGATCTGAGTTCAAATCCAACTCAGATATTTACTAGCTGTGTGGCTCTGGGCAAGTCACTTAACCTTAACTGCCTCCCTACCCTTACCTCCTTCCCCCCAAAAAAGAAAGAAGATAGAGACAGGTTTTTAATTCAGCATAAGGAGTGGGGGAACCATTGGCAGACAAACTGACAATTCTTCAGCTGCCTTTAAAAAGACATATTGGATGGACATGGCTCTCTTCAACAATGAAATGTTTCAAACCAGTTCTAATTGTTCAGTGAAGAAATCCATATACACCCAGAGAGAGGGATATGAAATGTGGACCACAACATAACATTTTCATGCTCTCTATTGATGTTTGTTTGCATTGTGTTTCCTTTCTCTGATTTTTTTTTCTTGTAGATAAGATTTTTCTTGCACAACAATGATAAGAGTGGAAATATGTATACATATATTAGACTTGTCAAGTATTTTAACATAATTAACATGTAGTGGATTTCCTGCCATCTAGGGGAGGGGTGGGGACTGGGGGGGGGGGAATTTGTAACAGAAAGCTTTGTAAGGATCAATGTTGAAGAATTACCCATACATATGTTTTGCAAATTAAAAAGCTTTAATTAAAAAAACACAGTACCTAATTTTTTTTTTAAATAAAATAAAAAGACATCTTGGGTATAGTAGATAGAGGGGCTGGTCTCAAATCCTAGAAGACCTGAGTGCAAATTCTGCCTCTGACACATTCTGGCTAGAGATGAGGCCAGCAAGTCACTAATCTTGTAAGTGCTCAAGATAGCTATATAAAACTATATATTACAGAGAAAATGCCAATTTAAATTAGTAGACAGTCTCCTCACATGGGATTTCCTTATACCAGTGACATCACAATTCTAGTTCCTATTGCTACAAAAAAAAGAAGCTAGTTTACAACTAACACTGTCCCAAATTAGAGTGGACTTTCTTTGTTTTTTGTTTTTTTTAGTATATTTTAAATAAGTTTTTTTTTTCCCAATTACATGTAAAAACAATTTTGAACATTCATTTTTTTTAAATTTTTGAGTTCCGTATTATCCTCCTCCCTCACTACTCCCTCCTTAAGGGGAACTTATGTATATATAATCATGTAAGTTATATATGTATAATCATTTAAAGCATATTTCAATATTAGTCATATTGTAAAAGAAGAAACAGGCCAAAGGAAAAAGAACCATGGGAAAAAAAATAAAGTGAAAATAGTATGCATCTCTCTGCAATCAAACTCCATGAGTTCTTTCTCTAGATGTGGATTTGCATTTTCCATCATGAGTCTTTTTGAATTGTCTTGAATCATTGTATTGCTGAAAAGAACTAAGTTGTTCATAGTTGACCTTTGCACAATGTTGCTGATTGTACAATGTTCTCCTAGTTCTCCTTACTTCATTTTGCATCGGTTCATGTAAGTCATTCCAAGTTGTTGTTGTTGTTGTTTTTCCCGAAATCTTCCTGCTCATTATTCTTAAAGCACAATAATATTCCATTACATTCATATACCACAACTTGTTCAGCCATTCCCAAACTCTCAATTTCCAATTTTTTGCCACCACAAAAAAACTGCTATAAATATTTTTTATATGTAGATGCTTTTCTTCTTTTTATAATTTCTTTGGGATACAGACCTAGTAGTGGTATTGCTGTTTCAAAAAGCATTAAGTGTCTCAGGTCCTCCTGACTTCAGGGCTGGTGCTCTAACTACTGTGCCACCTAGATGCCCCCTGTGCATACTCTTTGATAAGCATCTACATATACAAAAATATTTATATTCCACAACTTCATCAACAATACATTAGTATCCCATTTTTCCCACATTCTCTCCAATTTTTGTCATTTTCCTTTCTGTTTTTTTGACTAATCTGATAAGTGTGAGGTGGTCAGAGTTTTATTTTAATTTGCATTTCTCTAATCCATAGTGATTTAGAGCATTTTTATAACATAAATAACTTTGATTTCTTTGTCTGAAAATTGCTTCTTCATATCCTTTGAGCATTTATCAATTGGGAAATGGCTTGTATTCTTATAAATTTCACTCTACATATTTGAGAAATGAGGCCTTTATCAGAAACACCAGATGTAAATATTTTTTTCCTAGTTTCTGGTTCCCTTTTAGCCTTGGCTGTATTGGTTTTGTTTGTGCAAAACCTTCTTAATTTAATATGATCAAAATAATCCACTTACATTTTGTAATGTTTTCTATTCTCTTATTTGATCATAAATTTTCCCTGTCTTAGATCTGGCAAATAAACTATTCCTTGTAATTCTAATTTACTTGTAGTATTATACTTTATGTCTAAAGCATGTATCCATTTTGACCTTATCGTGGTATATAGTGTAAAATATTGGTTTACACCTAGTTTTTGCTACATTGTTTTCCAGTATTCCCAGCAGTTTTTGTCAAATAGTGAGTTCTTATTTCAGAATCTGGGGGTCTTCGGGTTTATCAAACACTAGATTATTATGGTCATTTACTACTGTGGTCTTATGAACCTAATCTGTTACACTGATGCACCATGCAGAAATTTCTGAGCAAAGGTTGGATGAAGAAAGAAAGAAAGGCAGGAAAGAAATCAGGAAGGAAGGAAGGGAAGAAAGAAGGGAGGGAGGAGGGAGAAAGAGAGACAGAGACACAGAGAGACAGAGAGAGAGAGACAGAGAGACAGAGAGAGACAGAGAGAGAGAGAGAGATGACAGAGAGACAGACAGAGACAGAGACAGAGAGACAGAGAAGAAGAAGGAAGGAGGGAGGGAGAAAGAGAAGAAGCTCAGTATGTACCAAGCAAGCACTAGGCTAAGCAATACCAAGAAAAAAAGGCAGTCCTTGATCTCAAGGAATTCATATCCTAATCAGGAAAGACAATATCTAAAAGAAAAATCATTTAAAAGTCAAATAGAAAGGTCTAAAAATATTAAAGATGTAGTAGCAGGGCAGATAACAAGGTCCAAGGGTCTTTAGGTTACCTTAATAGGTCAAATGATAGTGCCAGGGGAACACAGAACCAACGGCAAGATCTGGTGGTCTTCCATTTGCCTGAATGGAATAGTCTATAACTCAACTTATCCAAGCCTTAATAGCCTATTACATCAAGTAAGCTGAATGAACTCTGAGAGGCCTGCGCCAGGGGAGAGGACAAAGGAAAGAAAAAGGGGAGGGTTGATAGATAAGTCTTCCTGATGCTCAGTGGTCCCAGACAGGGTTCTATAATATAATGGCAAAAATATATGAAGATGTTGCTGAACACTGGATAACTTCTAAGATTTCTTCCATCATAAAGATTCAACAATTCTATGAATATCTATCAATGTCTTATAATAATTTATTATACTGAAAAGGTCTTCAGAAAACTCTTTCCAAAGGCACAGGTTAGTGATCTCTGGGTTGACACTCTCAATTTCTGATATCTTGTTATGGTAGTGATGGTATGATAACCTTCCAACTAACAGAAGCAGGTAATAATGAGACAAGGAGAAAAATGGAGAAGTTGAAAATATTTGCTTGAAAATATGTCGATAGGGTTTTTTTTTGCCTTTATTTTCTTCCACAGCATGACTTACATAGAAATTAGTTTTGTATGACTATGTCATTGAGGTGAGGAGGAGAGGGAGTTTGAAACTCAAAATCTGAAAAAAAGGAATGTTGAAATTGTTTTTTTTTATGTAATGGGAAAAAATTAAATATTTTTTAAGTTAAAAAAAAAGAATTCTATAGCACAGGGCAAGGTATATAATGAGTTTGACTTACACTCAGAGCAAGCCTGGGCCCAAGTCCCTCCTTTGACATATACTGCCAATTTGACCTTGGACACCTCACTTAAGATTTTTATGCCCTACGCAATTCTTTAAGACTAATGAGCACATAAGATTTTCATTCAATGAGCAAATTTTTCCCATTGGGAGTTCTTTATGCCAGTAAAATCACAGATTTGGTAAAAGCAAAAATCTTACAAACCTATTCCAAATCTTTCTTATGCAGCTATTTTTCTCTGCAGCCTCTCAAAAATCCTTGATAGTTCCAGATGAATGTTGTCTTTTTTTGCTTCTCTTTTTATTTTGTTTCAGAAAAAAATTACAGATGGGATGTGTTATTTACATTGGATAATTTCTGCTACATATTATTTCTGGAATAAAAGGAATTAATCCTGTTACATGTTTAGGTTATTCATTGGGGAAGATGCATATTCTTCATATGGAAAGTTTATATATATATGTGTGTGTGTACATATATATACACACGTGTGTGTGTCTGTGTCTGCATGTCTGTGTCTGTGTCTGTATGTACATATATATGTATGTGTATATATATACATATATATGTACACATATATATATGTATCATGGAGCTGGGTCATCCTTTTCTACAACATCCATCTAACACAGGGTTCTTAATTTTTGTGTATCATGGGCTCCTTTTGGCTATCTATTTAAAGCTGTGGATCCTTTATTTGAATGCTTTTAAATGCATAAAATAAAATATGTAAAACTACAGAGAAAACCAATCATATTGAAATACAGTGGTCAAAAACTTTTTAAAAAAAATTCATAGACCCCAAGGTGAGAACTCCCAATCTAATATAATATACAACATGGCCAGTTATTTATTTTATGATCAAGACATGA
This sequence comes from Myrmecobius fasciatus, assembly GCA_023553655.1. Classification (NCBI taxonomy): domain Eukaryota; kingdom Metazoa; phylum Chordata; class Mammalia; order Dasyuromorphia; family Myrmecobiidae; genus Myrmecobius; species Myrmecobius fasciatus. Next base: position 328,318 of record JAJPUD010000977.1, read on the forward strand.
ACACTAATGTCAGAATTAAAACTGAGAGGACACAACTTCTAAAAGTCATCATAGGCAATGTGTACAGGATGTTACATCTTAATAACCACAGGAGTTTTTTGGTACTGTAAAGCTTGCTTGACTATCTGGAGTCCTGTTCATATCCTAGAATGAAGTCAGAACACTTATATTACTATAAAACAGATTTCAGAATAAACTTGGTTTGCCTTTGAGAGCCCCGAAGAGATAATTGTGTACCTGGTATAAGGACTTCAAGAAATAGTGTCATTTATAAAAGGCGTCATGGCACAGAATAGGGCAATATTTTTTGCAGAATCTTGCTATACAATCAAATCTTGGCAGAGTCCCTATACTGCCTGGGATATCATATGCAATGGTAGACATACTATACTGTTCTTACAAGTAAAACAAAGCCAACATTTCTGTGGAATTCCTCTTCTATGTCCATGGAACCAAATCCTTTATCTTCTTCTTTGGGGGGATGGTATTTGGGTAGTGTCCAAGACCTCTTAGAGCTCATTGACATGACTAAATAGGTGGCAATCTATGCTTGGATTCTTTTGATTAAAGCTCCGATGGATTCTTCAGGCAAGATTCTTATCTTTGGGGAGTATTATTTATTCCTTACTTTAATGAGACAGCCTCAAAGGTATTGGGGGTTAATAAATAATTTCAGAAATAGAACTTAGATATTTCAAGGAATTTGTGATCTTATTCATGTGGGTATTCCTTCCAATTGGGCATATTACAACCCACTCATGCCTTCTCATTCTATGCAATTCTTGTCCATGCATTCCCATATTTCTCCACATGAGAAGGAGATTACCTAATATTCTATAAGTCTTCCTCTAGTCTTAACATTAAGTCAACAGAACCTTAAGCATCTGTCAATAGATTTCAAGAGATCTGTGAACGTAAATAGAAAAAAAGTATGTCTTTCTTTTAACTCATTTTTTTGTTTTCTTTGTAACTCTATGTATTTCATTTTATACATTTAAAGAACATACTCTGAGAAGGTGTTCATAGGCTTCCTCAAACTGCCAGGGGGGTTCATGATGCAACCACCCCTGTAGCCCCTGGAAAATAGGCAACCTCCATGTGCTTCCGTGTAGACCTGGGGAAACACAGAAATACCCAACCAGCCTCAGGGCTCCAGCAATACCAAAGACTTCCACCCCATCCCCCCTCAACACAGCACCAGACATGAGAGTCCCTTGTGGGTTTCAGGGCAACATTAGAGCAGCAACAAATAAACAATCAGGCTTTCACAAGTGATCTGGAACAGTGCCCCTTCCATCCTAGGAGCAAAGATCAAATTCAAAAGAAAGGAAAAAAAGCTGAGCCAAAAACAAAAACAAAAAAGAAGAGGAAGAAGAATCTGACCATAGAAAGTTATTATGGTGACAGAGAAGATCAAGACACAAATTCAGAAGAGGATAACACTATCAAAACAAAAAAGGGCAACAATGTCAAAACACCTATAGGCAAAACCCCAAAGAAAAATGGGAAGTGGTCTCAAACTCAGAAAAAACTCATGGAACAGCTCAAAAATCATATAAAAAAGGTAAAAGAAAGCTTGGGAAAAGACGTGAGAGTGATACAAGAGAATTATGAAAAAAGAGTCAACAGATTAGAAAAAGAAAACAACTGCTTAAAAAGTAGAATTGGCCAAATGGAAAAGGAAATACAAAAAGTAACTGGCCAAATAGAAAAGAAAGTACAAAAGCTGATTGAGGAAAACAACTCCTTAAAAATTAGAACTGGGCAAATAGAAGCTAATGACTCTATTAAGACATAAAGAATCAATCAAATAAATTCAAACAAATTCAAAACAAATTCAAACATAATCAAAGAATGAAAAAAATGGAAGAAAATGTAAAATACTTCATGAGAAAAACAACTGACTTGGAAAATAGATTCAGGAGAGACAATATCAGAATCACTGGACGACCTGAAAGCCATAATCAAAAGGAGGACATGGAGGACATCTTTCAGAAAATTATTGAAGAAAACTGCCCTGAAACAGAGGACAAAACAGATATTGAAAGAAACCACCAATCACTTCAGGAAAGAGATTGAAAAATAAAAAATCTAAAGAACATTACAGCTAAATTTCAGAACTCTCAAGTCAAGGGAAAAAATACTGCAAGTAGCCAGAAAGAAACAATTCAAATTATTGGGGAGCCATAATTAGAATTACACAGAATTGAGTAGCTAATACATTAAAAAAAATCAGAGGTCATGGAATATGATTTTCCAGAAGGCAAAGGATCTAGGAATATTACCAAGAATCACTTACCCAGTGAAATTCTCATCAAGGGGGAAAAATGCTTATTCAATGAAATAAAAGGACTTCAAGTTTTCATAATGAAAAACCCAGAATTAAACCAAAAATACCAATACTCAAGAGAAGCATAAACAAGTAAATAGGGAACAAAAATATATATCCCTATATGGGAAGATGTTATTTGTAATTCTTAAAAATTGTATGACAATAATAAATGTTGAAGGGGATGAGAGAAAACTGTGATACTAATGTATTATTGGTGAACTTGTGAACTAATACAGCCTTTCTGAAGAGTAATTTGGAACTATGCTCCGAAGACTATAAAACTCTGCACACCCTTTGACTCAGCCGTGCCACTACTGGATCTATATCCCAAAGAAATCATAAAAGAGGAAATATATATATATATATATACACACATATATACAGAGAGACAGAGAGGGACAGAGAGGGACAGAGAGAGCCAGAGAGAGAGAGAGAGAGAGAGAGTGCACAACACCAGGATTGTGCAATGATCAACTATCATAGACTTGGTTCTTCTCAGTAGTTCAGTGATCCAAAGCAATCCCAATAAACTTTGGATGGAAATCACCATCCACATCCAGAGAGAGAACTATGGAGACTGACTGTAGATCAACACATATTATTTTCACTTTTTTTTCCTTGTTTTTTTTTTTTCTCATGGTTTTTCCTTTTGTTCTGATTTTTCTCTCCCAACATGGAAAGATGTAAAAAAATTAATGTACATGTATAACTTTAAAAAGTTGTTTTACATGTAACTGGGGAAAATAAAAATAATAAATATTTTTAAAGTATATCACTAATAGGTCCAGTTAGAAGGAATATACATAGACAGGGCAGGTATAATTTGAGGAAATGACATTATAAAGAATGAAGAGATGAGAAAGAGAAGTACACTAGGTGCAGAAGGAAGGAAGAGGTAGAATGGGGTAAATTGTTTTTCATAGAAAGACCTATTATAGTGGAGGGGAAGACGAGAAGGTAAATGATAAGCATTGCTTGAACTTTATTCTCATCTGTATTGGCTCAAAGAGAGAATAACAATCAGTTACATGTAGAAATATCTTACCCAACAGGGAAGTAGGAGGGGAAGAAATTAAGAAAAAAGGTGGGAGGACTAAAAAAAGGGAAGGAAGATCGGGTGAGATGGTAAACAGAAGCAATATTATCAAGGGAAAATAAGGTGGAAGGAGAGAAAGAACAAACAAAAGGAAAAAAATAGGATGGAGGAAATACACAGTAATCATAACTGTGAATGTGAATGGGATAAACTCTCCCATAAAACAGAAACAATATTAATATTGTATCTATAGGTACCAAGTAGTATATAGATCCAAATTCTTTTTTTTCCATTTTTTATTAAAGCTTTTTATTTACAGAACATATAAGTAATTTTTCTACATTGACTTTTGCAAAACTTTCTGTTCTAAATTTTTCCCTCCTTTCCCCCACCCCTTCCCCTAGATGACAGGTAGTCTAATACATACTAAATATGTTAAAATAAATAGATAAATCCAATATATGTGTACATATATACAGTTATCTTGCAGCACAAGAAAAATCGGATCTAGAAAGAGAAAGGAAAAAAAAAAACCTAAGAAGCAAAACAAGATGCAAGCAAATATCAACAGAAAGCGTTAAAATTTTATGGTGTGGTCCATACTCAATTCCCGCTGGCCTCTCTCTGGATGTGTGGCTTTCTTCATTGCTGAACAATAGGAACTGGTTTGAATCGTCGCATTGTTGAAGAGAACCATATCCATCAGAATTGTAGATTCAAATTCTTAAAGGAGTAGCTAAGTGAGTTATAGGCATTCTGAAATGTAAAATAGATAATTTTGATTATATTCAATTAAAAGCTTTTGTACAAAGTCAATGCAACCAAGATTAGAAGGAAAGCAAAGAGCTGAGAAACAATTTTTATAGCAAATATATTTGATAAAGGCTTTATTTCTCAAATATATAGAGAACTGAGTCAAATAATGCTGAGTCAAAGAAGATAAGCCATTTCCCAAATGATTAATGGTCAAAGTATATGAATAAGTAGTTTTTAGATGAAGAAATCAAAGCTATCTATAGGCATATGAAGACGTGCTAGTCTAAATCACTTTTGATTAAAGAAATGCAAATTAAAACAATTTTGAGGTACCATCTAACATCTATCAGACTGGTTAATATTATAAAAAAAGGAAAATTATAAATGTTGGAGAGGATATGGGAAAATTGGTACACTAATGCAATATTGGTGGAATTGTGAACTGACCCAATCATTTTGGAGAGCAATTTGGAATTATGCCCAAAGAGCAATGAAACTGCATATCCTCTGATCCAGCAATACCACTAATAGGTCTGTAGTCCAAAGAGATAATAAAAAGGGGAAAGGAACCCACATGTACAAAAATATTTATAGTGGCCCTTTTTTTAGGATGGCAAAATATTGAAAACTGAAGGGGATTCCCATCAATTGGGGAAAAACTGAATAAGTTATGGAATGTAATGGAATATTAATGCACAATAAGAAATAATAAAAAAAGCAGATTTCAGAAAAACCTGGAAAGACTTGTACGAACTCATGCTAAGTGAAATGAGCAGAACCAGGAAAACACTGTGGACAGTAGCAGCAACATTATGTGATAGAGGATGGAGAGAGGGAGGAATAAAAATGTGGAACTCAAAGTCTTGTAAAAAATGGATGCTAAGGGACAGTTAGATGGCACAGGGGATAGAGCACTGGCCCTTTAGTCTGGAAGACCTGAGTTTAAATCCAGACTCAGACATTTACTACTTCCTAGCTGTGTGACCCTGGGCAAATCACTTAACCCCAATTGTCTCAGCAAAAAGATAAAAGGATGCTAAAAACAGTCTTGACATGCAATTGGGGGGAAAATGCTATTTAAAAAAAAATAAAGAGGGCACCCAGTCCAACCATCCCTTTATTGCCCAACAGGCTTCCTCTTTGAAGACTGGGATTGTATTTCTTTTTTCATATTTATATCCCTTGTGCTTAGCAGAATGCCTGATAAATAATAGAAGAATTTCTGAGTAGCATCAATGGAGAGACTTTCCAACTAGGAGTTTCCTATGTTGTGGGAGATCATAAGATCTCATTTTACAGATAAGAAAACAATTCCAAGAAGACTAAGTAATTTGCACATGGTAGTGATCTAAGCAATATTTGAATATAGGTCCCCTATTTTCAAATCTAGGAACCTTTTCATTGGACTATTCTATCTCCTTTCAGATCACTCACAGCTGTGATTTTTTTCTCCAATATTCACCATCCTCTCCCCTTTCAGATATCTTAAGAATTTGTCCCTCAATTCTATTAAAACTGTGGAGCTTCCAGCAAGATATCCTCTATGCATACTTGATTGACCACAGATGCTCTTTTCTCCTTAGAATTTTTGTAATGAAAGTCTTGAAAGATTTCCCCCTCCTCCCACTTATTGTCTCTATTGTCCTTCCACTTTCTAGAATGTGGGTTAATTGAATTTTCTTCTTTACTTGATACAAATAATTATTGAGAAAATACCATTCTTAAATGTAACAATATTATTTTACCACAATTACAAAACAGGATTAAAGCAAAGTTTTATTGATGTTGTTTGTAATCAATTCTAAATAACCACAGTTTCTAGTTGGAACAAAAAAGTAATTTGAGGTAATGTTACAGCTAATATTTAAGAAGGTCCTAAAATTCCAAAACTGAGTTTTTTCAGAAAAGTGGAGTCCAAACTCTAACTAATTCCATGAGTAAAGTGTATTCTGGATTTTCAAGGCTGTTTAATAAATGTTAAATTTTATTATTGCAAAAGTTCTTAGCTTTGGGTCAGCAAACTTGTATTTCAACATACCTGGTTTTCTTTGGGATCCTATATATTTTACTTTATGAATTTAAAAACATTATTCTGAGAAAGAAGCCATAGGTTTCACAAACTACCAAGGAAATCAATTACACTAGAAGTAATTTTGATAGATTTCCATTTTGATTTCTAAACAATGATCTCAAAATAGGCAGTGTGTGTCTGAGTAGAGTGTATACTTAATAAGCATAGCCTCTATTCATCAAGGAATCCTGTATGTGCATGAGTCACTGAAGAAAGACAATTGTCCATAAGACTATCCTATAGCCATTGTATGGGAATATCTGGAGCAGATTCTTAGTTGGAGATTGTGAGATATTTAGTTAAAATCTGGGCAGTCTCAGTAACAGAATATGGATCTTATTTATTCTTAGAAGTACCAGTCCAACAGCATAGTCCTGTAGGTGCAGAAAATCAAAATCAAGCTGAAATGGCTCCAGATAGATAATGAATGGCAAAAACTTCTTTCATAAACCCTTTCTTGCTTCTCCAATTCTGTGTGGGCTCTGGAGCAAACCAATCCATGAACCCAGATAGACATTCTCATATGTTACAGTGACAACAGAAACGAGCCCCAGCCCCAGCTGCACTGCTCTTCTCCACACCATCACCTGGCCCAATTCCACAGACTGCTCTGTCACCATTAATTACAAGCTAATTTCCTTGGGTCATCAGCCACCATACACCAGCTCCCTTGCTACTCATTGGTATGTATAAACAGGCCAGAAACACTGCAATTAGTCACTCTGCTTCTTCTATGATGGACTTATTGCAGGTGAGAGCCTATTCCATTCTGCCCAAGGCATCACATGTCCCCTTGTTCCTCCCAGCCCTATGTGGTCCTGATCTTAGAAAGGAGACAGCAGAATTATACGTTGTTCTAAACATAGGTTCAAGATATTCCTGATTTCAAAACTGGGAAGATTCAAGGAATTATTTTCTTATGATGCCATGGAGAAAAAGGGAAGGAGATTATGAGAATGCACTGATTTTTAGAAATTATCTACATATGTTTAAAGTTGTTCATAGTATCATTGATTTAGAGTTGAAAGGGATCTCATCAGATTTGGCTCTGAGAGAATAACAGAAATGGTATCACAAAGAAACTTGTCTCACCTTATAGGGAAATAGGAGGGAAAGTGAGAAAAGAAAGGAAAAGACTAATAGAAGGGAAAACAGAAGAATTAGGAGAAAGGTGTAAAAAAATGGGGTGGGGCTCTAAAGGGGAAGGATTGTTTGAGGGAGGTGGTTATCAACTGCAAAATACTAGGGAAGAGGGAATATAGGAAAGAGAAAAGCATAACCTAGGATAAATAAGATGGCAGGAAATACAGAATTAATTATTTTAACTGTGAATATGAATGGAATGAACTCTCCCATAAAGCGGAAGCGGATAGCAGACTGGATTAAAAGCCAGAATCCAACAATATGCTGTTTACAAGAAACAAATTTAAAGCATAATAATACATACAGAGTGAAGGTAAAGGGCTGGAACATAATCTATTATGCTTCAGGTGAACAAAAAAAAAGCAGGGGTAGCCATCCTGATCTCAGATCAAGTAAAAGCAAAGATAGATCTAATTAAAAGAGGCAAGGAAGGAAACTATATCTTACTAAAGGGTACCATAGATAATGAAGCAATATAAATACTAAACATAAATGCATCAAGTGGTATAGCATGGAAATTCCTAGAGGAAAAGTTCAGAGAAATGAAAGAAGAAATATACAGCAAAACTATAATAATGGGAGATCTCAAACTCACTCTCTCAGAACTAGATGAATCAAACCACAAAATAAATAAGAAAGAAGTTAAGGAGGTAAACAAAATGTTAGAAAAGTTAGGTATGATAGATATTTGGAGGAAATTAAATGGAGACAGAAAGGAGTTTACTTTTTTCTCAGCAGTTCATGGAACTTATACAAATTGACTATGTGTTAGGGCATAAAAACCTCAAAATCAAATGCAGGAAGGCAGAAATAGTAAATGCATTTTTTTCAGATCATGATGCAATAAAAATCACATGCAAGATAAGGCCAGGAGAAAATAGGCCAAAAACCAGTCGGAAACTAAATAATCTCATCCTAAAGAATGAATGGGTGAAACAGCAAATTACAGACACAATTACTAATTTCATCCAAGAGAAGGACGATAATGATACAACATACCAAAATTTGTGGGATGCAGCCAAAGTTGTAATAAGGAGAAATTTTATATCTCTAGATGATTATTTACATAAAATAGAGAAAGAGAAAATCAATGAATTGGGCTTGCAACTAAAAAAGCTAGAAAAATAACAAATTAAAAACCCCCAATTAAATACCAAACTTGAAATCCTAAAAATAAAAGGAGAGATTAATAAAATTGAAAGTAAAAAAACTATTGAATTAATAAAATTAAAAGTTGGTTTTATGAAAAAAAATCCAACAAAATAGATAAAACTCTAGTTAATCTGATTAGAAAAAGGAAAGAGGAAAATCAAATTGTTAGTCTCAAAAATGAAAAGGGACAACTTTCCACCAAAAAGAGGAAATTAGAGCAATGATTAGGAGTTACTTTACCCAACTTTATGCCAATAAATTTGATAACCTAAGTGAAATGGAGGAATACCTACAAAAATATAGATTTCCCAGATTAACAGAAGAGGAAATAAATTACTTAAATAGTCCCATTTTAGAAAAAGAAAAAGAACAAGTCATTAATCAACTCCCTAAGAAAAAATCCCCAGGACCAGATGTCCTGTGAATTCTACATGTGAATTCTACCAAACATTTAAAGAACAATTAACTCCAATACTATATAAACTATTTGAAATAATAGGAAATGAAGGACTCCTACCAAATCCTTTTATGACACAGACATGGTACTGATACCTAAACCAGGTAGAACAAAAACAGAGAAAGAAAATTATAGACCAATCTCCCTAATGAATACTGAGGCAAAAATCGTAAATAAAATATGAGCAAAGAGATTACAGAAAATCATCCCCAGGATAATACACCATGACCAAGTAGGATTTATACCAGGAATGCAGGGATGGTTCAATATTAGGAAAACTATTAGCATAATTGACTATATCAATAACCAAAGTAACAAAAAACCTATGATTATCTCAATAGATGCAGAAAAAGCATTTGATAAAATCCAACATCCATTCCTATTAAAAACACTAGAGAGTATGGGAATAAATGGACTTTTCCTTAAAATAGCCACTAGAATCTATTTAAAACCATCAGCTAGCATCATATGTAACAGTGATAAACTGGAACCGTTCTCAATAAGATCAGGGGTGAAACAATGTTGCCCACTATTACCATTACTATTCAATATTGTATTAGAAATGTTAGCTTTGGCAATAAGACAAGAAAAAGAGATTAAAGGAATTAGAGTAGGTCATGAGGAAACCAAATTATCACTCCTTGCAGATGATATGATGGTATACTTAGAGAACCCTAGAGAATCAACTAAAAAACTATTAGAATTAATCCACAACTTCAGCAAAGTTGCAGGATACAGAATAAATCCACATAAATCATCAGCATTTTTATACATCACCAACAAAATGCAACAGCCACAGATACAAAGAGAAGTTCCATTTAAAATAACTGTCGATAGTATAAAATATTTGGGAATATATCTGCCAAGGGAAAGTCAGGATCCATATGAGCAAAACTATAAAACACTGTTTATACAAATAAAGTCAGATCTAAACAATTGGAAAAATATCAAGTGCTCTTGGATAGGTCAAGCGAATATAATAAAGATGACAATACTACCTACACTAATCTATTTATTTAGTGCTATACCAATCAAACTCCCAAGAAATTATTTTGCTGACCTAGAAAAAATAACAAAATTCATCTGGAAGAACAAAAGGTCAAGAATTTCAAGGGAATTAATGAAAAAAAAAGCAAATGAGGATGGTCTAGCTATACCAGATCTAAAATTATATTATAAAGCAGCAGTCATTAAAACCATTTAGTGCTGGTTAAGAAACAGATTAGTTGATCAATGGAATAGGTTAAGTTCACAGGACGAAATAGTCAATGACTATAGTAATCTAGTGTTTGACAAACCCAAAGACCTCAGCTTTTGGGATAAGAACTCACTATTTGACAAAAACTGCTGGGAAAATTGGAATCTAGTATGGAAGAAACTAGGCAATGATCCATACCTAACACCATATACCAAGATAAGATCAAAATGGATTCATGATCTAGACATAAAGAATATTATAAACAAATTAGAAGAATGTAGGATGGTTTACCTCTCAGATCTGTGGAGGAGGAAGGAATTTGTGACCAAAGAAGAACTAGAGATTATCATTAATCACAAAATAGATAATTTTGACTATATCAAGTTAAAAAGTTTTTGTACAAACAAAACACATGCAGACAAGAAGGGAAGCAATAAATTGGGAAAACATTTTTACATTTAAAGGTTCTGATAAAGGCCTCATTTCTAAAATATAGAGAGAATTGACTGAAATATATAAGAATTCAAGCCATTCTCCAATTGATAAGTGGTCAAAAGATATGAACAGATAATTTTCAGATGAATAAATTAAAACTATTTCTAGTCATATGAAAAGATGCTCCAAATCACTATTGATCAGAGAAATGCAAACTAAGACAACTCTGAGATCCCACTATACTCAGTTTCACTAAGATAACAGGAAAAGAAAATGATGAATGTTGGAGGGGATGTGGGAAAACTGGGACACTGATACATTGTTGGTGGAACTGTGAACGGATCCAACCATTCTGGTGAGCAATCTGGAACTGTGCTCAAAGAGTTATCAATATGTGCATACTCTTTGACCCAGCAGTGTTTTTACTGGGCCTCTATCCCAAAGAGATCTTAAAGGAGGGAAAGGGCCCCACATGTGCAAGAATGTTTGTGGCAGCCCTTTTTGTAGTGGCTAGGAACTAGAAACTGAATGGATGCCCATCGATTAGAGAATGGCTGAATAAATTATGGTATATGAATGTTATGGAATATTATAGTTCTGTAAGAAACAACCAGCAGGACGATTTCAGAGAGGCCTGGAGAGACTTGCATGAACTGATGCTGAGTGAAATGAGCAGAACCAGGAGATCATTGTACATGGCAACAACAAGAGTATAAGATGATCAGTTCTGATGGACATGACTCTCTTCAACAATGAGTTGATTCAAACCAGTTCCTTTAGTTCAGAGACGAAGATAGTCATATACATCCAGAGAGAGGCCTGTGGGAATTGTGTGTGGACCACAATATAGCATTTTAACACTTTCTGTTGATGTTTGTTTGCATTTTGTTTTCCTTCTTAGATTGTTGGGTTTTTTTCTCTTTCTAGATCTGATGTTTCTTGTGCAGCAAGATAACTGTATAGATATGTATATATGTATTGGATTTATCATATATTTTAACATATTTAACATGTATTAGACTACCTGTCATCTAGGGGTGGGGGTGGAGGGAAGGAAGGGAAAAAATTTGGAACAAAAAATTTTGCAAATGTCAATGTTGAAACATCACTCATATGTTCTGTACATAAAAAACTTTAATAAAAAAAAAGAGTTGAAAGGGACCTGAGGAGTCATTGAGTCAAATTCCCTCATTTTTCATTTGAGGAAACTGAAGTCCATAAAGGTTAAATGATTGACCAAGTCACACTGATAGAAAATGTTTGGCAAGATTCAAACTCAGGTCTTCCTTTATTAACTACACCAGGTGCCTCTCTATTATACACTAAAAACAAAATAATCCATTTTCAATTATTCTTTAGTTATCACCAAATAAGTTGTAAAACAGAAAGACAGAGGCTCATTAATGATATTTCCCACTGTAAAGAAGCCTGTCCCTCACTGAGTTCAAATGAAAGAGAAATTCCTTATAGGTAGCGAGGTCATTCAAATGCTTCTATTTGTGGATAATATGATGATTGTAGCAAGTTTTGGGATACTACAGAGTGTTTTTAGTGAGGTGTGTGTGTGAGAGAGAGAGACAGAGACAGAGACAGAGAGAGAGACACACACAGAGAGAGAGAGATACAGAAAAGAAATAGAGAGACACACAGAGAGAGACAAAGAGAGAGAGACAGAGAGAAGAGGAAGGGGGAGAATGGGAGAGGGAAAGGGGGAACGAGAAAGAGAGATTGGGTTAACAACTTACATAAGAAAAACCATGCAGTTGGATAAGTAACCTATTGATTTAGTATATATATATATATATATATATTGGACAGGCACTGCAGATAAATAAATAATAATAAGCAAATAAAATAATAAGATAAATAACTCAGTCCTATAATTAGGACTGAATAGGTTTAAAAGAGTGAATTAGAATGCATTTGGGAAATTGTTCTTCTCACTGCTACAACAACAATCAAAAAAATCATCTTTTTATTACTCACATTCTCTTGATGATGGTATAAGGCGATACAATCTAGAATACTATAATATTTAAAGAATCAAAGTTGTAGTTGACCCAAGGGGCTAGAGAGAGAAAAAGACATATTGTAAATGGAAATAGATTGCAGTATATTACTAATAATCACCTGCAAGCAAGAAGCAATAAAAGCTTTATCATCCATGAAATGTAAAACTGCTAAAGTAACTAGACTGACCATGTAGTAAAAGTGAAAGACAGCAGATGAATGATCCAAGTATACCACTGGTACCCACAGAAAATAAAGGTACAAAGGAAGGTAAGCTGGAGCCTTAAGGAAGGCCATAGACAAAATTGTCAGGGCTGAGAAGGCACATGGTTGGGATAGTGTCTGTCCCATTGGATAGAGCTGCTCCATCAGTGAGTCCAGGATCCACTGAAAAACTGAAGAAGATCCTTCTGTCTATTAAAGAAAATAGCCCTCCTTCTCTCACTTGAATTGCAAGGAAATAGAAATCACAGATAGAAAGCAGAGCGTCAAAATGCCTTGTACCATCCCTAGGATTGGAGCTCCCCTCTAGGTCTTCATATTAAACAGAGAACATTTTTAAAGTGCTACAAGAGGATTGACTCATTCTTGATGTCAGCCAGAACTTCGAAAAGATAACCTCTCATACAGGACTAGCAGTGTAGCCTCCAGGAGCAATTAAGGAAGAAGTAATCTCCAGGGGAATTTAGTCAATGTGAAGCATTTTTTAAAAAAATTTCCTTCCACAACTTATGTGGTACCCTTTTTATTGTGTCATATAAAATAGGAAAAGGAAAGATAACATACACAAAAACATTCACACATCAATAAAAAGAAGTTCACTTTTTAAAGATGGTTGCAATTAATCCTATTCTTTGGATGTTCTTTCATTCATTAATTCATTTATTCATTCACCAAATACTCATTGTGTGCCTAGTATGTGGGATGAAGGTGTGAAGAGGATAAAAAGAAAGGTAAGATTTTGCCATTATAAACATTTTTTAAAAAACACTATGGCTAGGAAGAGAGAAAATAAAAATTTTATATCTTGGTGGTTTTATCTCTCTGTGTGTTAATGTGATAGAGTGGGTTTAAGTCCCATCTCCCATGATTATTCCCTGATTGAGTTTTAACAAGTCACGTAATCTCCCTTTTCCTTAATTGTAAAGTGAGGGTTGAACTATGTGGCCTCTGAGATCCCTTCTCAGGCTAGATCTAGTTCTGTGGTTATAATGAAGTCTTTTCTTCAGGAGTTCAAGAGAAGCCTTAGGACTCTGGATGCAGCCAAAGGTTGTTGTCCTACAGAAAATGACTGAATAGCCAAATTAAATAATAAATCAAAATTTTATAGGATCTTAAACTCTTGCTACTACTTATAACTCCATTTCTTCATTTAAACCATAGAGAGTCAACTTGGCAGTTTTCTAGCTCACTGGGTATTTGGCAGCTGTACCACTATTCTCAAATAGTCAATCCAATATTTATGAAGCACCTACTATAAGCTAGGCACTGGGGATAAATCAATTAACAAGCACTTATTAAAAATCTATTGTGTTTCAGGTACTGTACTTGGGATGTACATTGGGGATATAATCACAATAAATGAAAGATATTTCAGACTGGCTCATACTTACCCAAAAAATGTTGCCCAGGATTTTGCACTTCTCTGAAGAGCTTTTCACAATTTGAAAGGTTCTAAACATCCAGAAGTTTATGAGACTTATCTATAGTCTCTCCTGTCTTCATTACTCCTCACCTTTGACTCTTCCCCCAGTTTCCTAATCTGTATCGTTTCAGAGATGTGTAGATCTGTAACTGAGCCAAACTAAAGTTATTTAATTCTTTCTAGATATTGCCTTATAAATCAAAGTTTGCAGACACTTAATTATTTTTATAGCTCTTCTCTGAACTTCCTCCAGCCAAGTGCATCTTTCTGATAACACCATGTTCTGAGGGCAGATTCACAAGCACATCATTAAATATCAGGACTGACTTGGATTTGAGTTGAGATTGTTACATACAATTGTATGTAGCCTGAAAGGCACACTGGCTTTTACTTAAAAACAGGAACTTATGTGAATCCATAAGTATTTATTAAATACCTATTATAATGCCAGTAACTGAACTGGTTGGTATAGGCATTCAAAGACAAAAATGAAACAGTCCCTATCCTCAATGGAGAAATGCAATGTACATAGATAAATTAATTCAAACTATATACAAAATACAAAGCAAAGCTACACTAATAGCTAGAGAAATCAGAAAAAGCCTTATGCAAAATGTAGGACTTGATAAAGATAGTGAAGGTAACAGAGAAACTTAATACCTAATGTCCCTTTACTTCCATTAGGCCACTTTCATTTTGAAAACATGGGAAAAATATAATCAGAACCTAAAGCAGGCATGGAATTCACTTTGGGGAGAGAAAATTGGCACAAGGAATCCTTCTCAGATTGGTTAAATAGTCCTCCATAAAATTGGACAGGTATAATAGGGCTTTGAGCAAGTCACGCAATTGTATGAACTTCAGTTTCTTCACTTGTAAAATGAAGGTGATATACTAGATCATCAGGTCCCTTCCAGATCTAATTGCCTATGAGTCTAAGACAGTGTGAAATTAAAAAAAAATATTTATTTGCCAAATTTTCACTCATCAAAATTTCCTCCACTAGTCCATTTCCCAACTAAACAGGAGAGAAAAATATTCATTGCCTGAGAGATGTTGCCCTTCTTAGAAGGAAGCTAAAAGAATGCAGAGGCACAGAGAAAGAAGCTAGAAAAGACAATTTCTTATTGACCGTTGCTAGAGAACAACCAAAAACTTAGGTTGAAGTTGACAAGTCTTTTCTGGCTCAGCTCTCCAAAGTGGATCTGCTTTACTTTCACCTGGTGTGGAGCCATTTCATTCTATGTGGGTCAGGGACACCAACCGGTGAGTTATATAGAACATGGATAATATTACCTTCTGAGTTCCAAAATAACACATGGAGGCATGGGAAGCCTAATTCCAACTATCAGTGACTAGAAGGATGGTGCAGTGGGATGATGAGAAGTTTTCTGGATGATGAAGGAGCTGGAATCAAATTTGAATCCAGCAGGGGCCTAAATCATCAGCTAAGGTATCAAGTCTAGCAAAGAACTAATCCAGAAAAGGAAAAAAGTGGCTCATCCATTAGTGATCCCACACCAAAAAGCAAATCTGTCGATAACTCCACAAAAGAAAGAAAAGAATTTCCAGAGTCCAAAGTCATTACATATCCCTGGTATTATATGTTCTCTACATATGTGCCTGAATACTTTTATAGTTTACATATGAGCTCACTTTCTCCAAAGACAATGTGTGCAGAGGGGAAACAGTTTTGAGGATGCTTTTGTAACTTCTGTTTTATGCTATATACCATTTCAGTAAATAGCCTTTTGAGGAAGTTAATAAATTAATGCATTATACAATTATTATATATTATAATTATATATGAATATATAATATAATAAGAAGAATATAAATAATAGTAGGGAGGAAACACATTGAATGAGGGCTTATGAGCAATAGTATTAAAAGCCAATAATCCCTCAAGATTACCCCCAGTACCTTGAAGAGAGATATATTCACTGACCTCTAGGAACTTAATCTGACAGCATGAGTTGGAGTTGGGAGAGTGAGCCTAGAGGGGGTGCTTACCTCTATTTATTTTTTATAGCACATGGAACAGATCTGGAAATGATTTGATATCTATGTGAATATACTCTTTCCTGGGATAGTTTTCAGTGACAGAAAGATTGTCATAATTAAATGGAATTCCACTGGGAAAAGTTTTGATTGACGAATAGATTATTGTTAAATTGTTAAGATGATAAAATGAAAATTGTGATCACCAGGTATTTATAACTAATAATAATAAAATAACAAAGCAGTAAAAATAACCAACATTATATAAAATAGAAATCTGAAATTATCCAGAACAAACTAGAAAGACATACTGAATCAAATGGAATAAAGTTCAGTTTGGGAAAAATTTATAAATTTAAAAAGGATAAATTCACATAATCTGAGTGCATATGTAGAAGATTATGCAAACAAGGAGAGAAGGGGAAGAAAACTAACATTTGAACCTCATTGTCATATGAATTGGTTAAAGGATACATATGGTGATTTGGTGCAGAGTCTCATCCAACTTAACAGACACAGAAGAGAACAGGAAGAGGGAGAAAGGAGGATAAATTAAGGGAAAAATGTTATAAGAAGTGTTTAAAAGGAAATGAAGAAATGGCAAGAACTTGTTAGTGGGGTCATAACAAGGGAAAGAGAAGAGGGGAAAAGAAACTGAAGCAGTTTGCAAGCATTGACAAGTGGTGCTGAGAACACTCTTCTCTAATACTTCTCTTTATTTGTAAATTTGGAAAGGAAACAAAGAGAAGAAAAAAACACAGAACAGAGGGGAATCCAGTCAATAATATAACAGTGGATGTATAACAGTGAATGTGAATGGGATGAATTCACCCATAAAATGACAGAAAATAGCAGAATGGATTAGAAAGCACAATCGAGCAATAGGTTATTTACAAGTAATATGCTTGAAACATAAACATTCCACATAGAGTTAAAATAAGAGACTGGAACAAAATCAATTATGTTTTAGTTGAAATTTTTAAAAAGTAGGAATAAAAATCAGTTTCATTCAAAGCAAAGGCAAAAATATGCATACAAGATGAAGAACTTCATTATACTGAAAAATATCATAGACAATGAATCAATATCAATAATTAACACATACACATTAAGAGGTTTGGCACTCTATCCATTGTACCACCTAGCTACTTTGTTCAAAGATTCCAGTGTTATATAACCTGTTTGCAAAAAATTGCAAAAATACTAAATTCCTTCATTAACATAAATATAATATTGGTAGCTAAACCAGAGAAAGACAAAATAGAAAAATAAAACTATATAATGATATCCTTAAAGAACACTGAAAATTTTTAAATAAAATTTAACAAAGTACTATCATATATGTCATGATTAGTTTTGACATGCCAGAAATGTCTGATTGACTTAATGTTAGGAAAGCTATAAACATAATTAAACATATTAATAAAATAACAATAAAAATTATATGACCCTATCAATATATTTAGAAAAGATCCAACAAGATACAGCACTCATTCCTATTTATATACACACACATACACACACACACACACACACACACACACAAACATACAACTTAACAGAAATAGAAGAGAACAGTACTAGCCATAGTAATAAACTAAGAAAAAGTAATTGAAAGAATAGGCATAGACAAAAAGGAAACACAATGCTTTGTGTTACTACTTTAGTTACTAGTGTAAGAATTCCTTATTCAAGAAAAAATATGGGGGGAAAATTGGAAAGCAGTTTTGTAGTAACTAGATATAGACCAACATCCTACATATTATACTAAGACAAGTACCAAAAGTACAAAAGAGGGTGACATCATAAACAAATTAGAAGAACAAAGGATGACATTTCTTTTCATATCTATGGAAAGAGGAATAGTTCAAAACCAAATAATTATTGATGCATCTTCTCATTAATCACTTAAATTAGTCACATTCACCTTCAAGAAAAGGTAGAATTTCAGGAGCCATTTGAGTGAAGATGGAAGAGAGATGAAATAGACCTAATTTGCATTTTACAAACTTCTCACTAGATTATATCCTGCTGAAAAAAATATTGATATTTTCTTCTTTGATTCTATTCTAAAAAAAGAAACAAAAAGAAAAATATTTAAACAAATTTTTGTTGGGTTTGAGACAGATGCTTAAAATCATACTAAAGCATTTAGGGATGAGGTTGAAGGATATATTGAAATATATAGAGTGCACTACCCAAATTTCCCTACACACACACACACACACACACACACACACATACACACACACACACAGAGTAATAACACATATACAGCATTGATTTTTAGAGTTATAAATCTTAGAAAACACAAATTGTAATCCTTTCAGTTTACAAATGGGGAAACAGGCACAGCAGTGTCAAGTAACCTGCTCACAGTCATACAGTGACCTTGAATCCTGGTCTATTGACTTGTAAGTTCAGAACTCACTCCATTAAGCCACAATAAATGGGCCAAAGTAGCTTGTTATTCAGTATAAACTCCTTTCCATTCAATTAATGTAATAAGAATCTAGCAAAGAAAACATTTGAATTTGGCAAAACCCCTGAGCTAATTTGCCTCAGACAACTAGGTAAATGGTTCTGTTCAAAGCAGGTTAAGAGAATATGGAAAAGTCATCCCATTTACAAATTGTAGGTAGAAACTGCCCAAATGAGAAAAATCTGATTTGGTGACTTTAAAAGCACTGAAGTTTACTTTTAAAAATTGATGGTTATTTCAAAATTGCATCCATTAAAGCCTTTAAAAGCTTTTTAGTTAATAAAGCTTTAGAAATATTTTATTTGAATTAAAAAGTTTTTTAATTGAAATTAATTTTTTAAAAAGCATTTTTCCATGTGCTCCCAAACTAATGATAGTTTTCCATACCCTTCACTTAGAAATGAAGAATCTCTGTGGAGAAAGTAATAGTATTGTCGATTCTGCTTTATTAAGACAAATGCATTCTGAAAAAAAGTACCAGCTATGCAAAATAGCACAATAAAAATGATGAAGCTTATATGGAAAATGGGGTTAGTGATATAAGGCCCAAAAACTTTTGACATACATGACATACATAAAAAAGATAGGAACCTAATAAAACATCATCATAATAATAATGCTAGCACATTTTTGTACAAGTTAAATGCTTAAACAATATATAAATACTACAATATGTTCAATTATGTTTATAGCTTTCCTAACATTAAGCCAACTAGGCATTTCTGGTATAAGTTGAAACTAGCCATGATATACATGATACACTTTGCTAAATTTTATTAGAAAATTTTAGTTCAATGTTCATTAAGGATATCCTTCTGTAGTTTTCTTTTTCTCTCAGTCTCTCTGGATCTTTGTCTCTTTGATCTCTTCAAGTTTTTCTGTCTTTGTCTCTGTTTCTCTGTGTCTTTCTCTGTCTTTATCTCTATCTCCTTTCTTCCTTCTCTCCCTCCTTCCCTGTCTGTTTCTCCCTGTATCTGTGTGTTTCTCTCTCCTTTCCTCCCTCCATCTTTCCCTCCTCCTCTCTCTGCCTCTGTCTCTCCCTGTGTCTGTCTATCTGTCTCTCTTCTTTCTCTTTTTTCTCTCTCTTCTTCCCTTCTCCCTTCTTCTCCCCCTCTCTCTTTCTCTTTTATGCTCTCTCTCTCTTTATCCTCACCCTTTAACCTTTATTGCCAGTTTTGTAAATGGGGAAACTCTGAAAGCAATAAGCTGAGATAGGAAGAGATGCTGAAATACAAAAAAAAAATAAGCAAAGATTTTCAAAGTGAAGAGAGTTTAATTTGGCAAGCATAGATCCTGTTCCTGCATCTAGACCAAACTTTAGGCATGTTTGAACAAGCTACAAGGTGGCTTTCGAAAGAAGGAAAAAAAAAAAAAAGAAAAGAAAGAAGGAAAAAAAATTGACCTAATGAGGGCCTTTCTAGTTGGAAGATAAATTTGGGTTTCCTTTGCAGAACTGTTGCAAAGCAAAATGAATGAAAAGGCCTCTTGCATCTCACCTTCTGAAGTCTCTACTTGCCAAAACAGCCCATTTCTCTATTTACCTTGCTCCTCAGCCAACAGATTACTGTAGATGAATCAGTCCTGATTTTTTCCTTACATTTATATTTAAAAATGCCCCTCCTCAAGTTTTCTCCACAAAGGTCTTAAAAAAATTTTAATCTAGAATATAAAAGAAAAATATTCTAGAAAGCTCTTAATTGCTCCTGCCTTCTTAAATAATACTTAAGTTCTTTATCCTCCTGCCCCTTCACTCTTCAAAGGTTTCCAAATAAAATTGTTGATTGTTGATAAGAAATAATTCTCTTCTTTCCTACAAGTTACAATCAAAGATATCAACTAATGTCAACATCAGACAAAAGTATCTGACTACCCATAAGATATATAAACAAACAAACAAAAATGAGAATCAAGATCTAATTGCTATATTGTGATATTTCAGAATGTTTGGTCTCATATCTGTGAAAAAATATGAATAAAATATTTTTGGATGGGACAAGTTGACTTCTTGTTGGAAGTTTCTTTGGATTCAAAACTTCCAGGATTCAGTGAGGTATCCTTTTTTTCCCCCAGGGTTTGAAGATAAGACTAGATAGACAAAGAAAAGTAGAACCTAGTAAAAGGACAAAGGAGATAAAAACTGGGGAAATGGGAAATAATGATATGTAAGCATAGAAAGAATAGGAAGTTGAAGATGAAAAAGGGAAATGGGATGAGTAATGGGAACAAGGAAGTGAAAAAGAAGGTAGGGAGAGAGAGGATAAATTTTTATTTTTCTATAGGAAGAGATCTGTAAATGGTTTTACCTGAATGGTTTGAAGTGGAGCATCCAGGAGAAAATAGAAAAAGAGAAAGATATATAGCACAAACCAGTGCTCACATTAGCTGCTCTAGTCACCAGTTCTACTATACTCCATTTGCGTGGCATAGAATAATGATTACTGGATTTTACCAAAATCTCTTTTACCAAGAAAAAAAGTGTAGGCAAATCGGTGAAAATGCTTATCATTCAGGGTTTTGGAAATGCCTCCTGAATCATACATGAATTCAGAAGTCTCTAAGTTCTCAGGTAAAACAAAGCATCTATAAAAATGCCTGACGTATAGCTGTAAATGTATTTTGATCAATTAATTAATACCATTGGAACATATCCTTCCCCCCAAAGCTAATAAAAGTATCTAATTGAAAGAACAGATTAGGAGGAGAGAGAATTGGCAAAGGCATTGATGAATGACGAAGTTTTACCCAAGGACTTCTATACTAATTTTTTTAAATCAATGGATGACCAACATTCGGATATATTATCATCAGAAGTCATTCAACAGACTTCTGGCTAAAATATCAAATGTATATCTGATCAAACCTTAAGGAGTCCAGATCTCAGGGAAGCTCTACAAAGGAATGTGAAAAGAATGATAAAAAACAAATATAAACAACTATTCTCTCCTCCATCCATCTCAACAATGAACAAAGCGTATGGCCAGAAATCTCCAGAAGTACTCAGCTAAGACAAGCTAGCAGACAAAAGACTGGAAGTAGTCTGGACTAAGAATAGGATTTGGGGCCAGGCCAGTATTCCAGGCATTCGGAACCTGAGCCCGTGCTGGTGACAAGACTGAGTAAAGGTCAGACCAGCTTCCAGGAACCCATCCCATCACTGATCCCATACCCAGGCGGGCCATACAAAGGACAGGTACAGTTCAGTGCTCAAGTAGCCCATGCCAAGCCACACCAGGAGAAATACGAGGTAGCATTTGCGAGGCAAATAGATTGGAGTTTTGCAGGAGGCCTTCTACTAACACATTCAAGATCTATTTAGAGTCTATCAGAGCCAGAGCAAGGGATGAAGACAACTCCAGTTTGCAGAAGGAGAAAGAGACAGAAGAGGGGCTGAGGCTGAAACCAAAAATATGATCACCAACGAATTGAGGTCAAATTCAGGAATTTCTGCAGAATGAAAGATCAATCATCAGCCACTACTCAAGAGTATATGAGGAAGGAGATCCAAGCACAAAACCCCATTACTGAAACTGAGGCTGGAGATATGAATAAACAGGTCTAACACAATGACTATAGACTGAAAGAAGGACCCAGAAAAAAAAAAGAGATTAATTCCCCTGAGTCCAATGAGGATCCAAAAGAAAGACCTGGAAGTAAAGGCATGGAAGAAACTAAGGAAATAAGCTTTTTTTCCCCCTGAGGCAATTGGGGTTAAGTGACTTGCCCAGGGTCCCACAGCTAGGAAATGTTAAGTGTCTGAGACCAAATTTGAACTCAGGTCCTCCTGACTTTAGGGCTGGTGCTCTATCTGCTGTGCAAGTTGCCCCTGAAATAAGCATTTATTAAGTGCCTACTATGGGCTAAGCACTGTGCTAAGTACTTTTAAAACATCATCTTTTTTAATCTTCACAACAATCCTAAGAGATAGAATCTATTTCCCTCCCCTCCTCCCCACTTAATAGTATTTTATTTTTTCCAAAAGATAGCAAAGATAGTTTTCAATTTCTATAAGGTTTTTATTTCCATTTTTTCTCCCTCTCTCTCCCATCTCTGTTCCTCAAGATGACAAGTGATCTGACATGTATTAAAAATGTACCATCATGTTAAACATGTTTCCGCATTAGTCATGTCATGAAAGAAGAATCCAAAAAAAAAAAAAAAA
>JAJPUD010000977.1:364206-394582 GCA_023553655.1 Myrmecobius fasciatus
AAAAAGAGAGAGAGAGAGAGAGAGAAGAGGAAGAGGGGAGAAGAAAAAAAAAAGAAATGAAGCCTTTATCAGAACCTTTAAATGTAAAGATGTCAATCTTTTTATTTAAAAAATAAAATTTTTTGTTATCTCTTGAAATCATTAACTTCTGTTTATCTCTGTCTAATATGCAAGGTAAGGTTTATTTAGGTAACTGCCTTTTATTCTAAGCTATTAATTCTCCTTCCTATTCTTTCTTCTTTAGCCCTCATCTCATTTAACATTAAATTTTGTGCCTCAGCATATAGCTAAGTAATACTGTGGATATAGTTGTGTACATTTAAAAAACCCTTGGGGCAGCTAGGTGGCACAGTGGATAGAGTACCAGCCCTGAAGTCAGGAAGACCTGAGTTCAAATTTGGCCTCAGACACTTAACAATTCCTAGCTGTGGGACCCTGGGCAAGTCATTTAACCTCAATTGCCTCAGCAAAAAGCAAAAAACAAACAAACAAAAAAAAAAAACCCCTCAATAAATAGTGATTGTTCAAAGTCATCCACTTGGTCTAGAAGAGGTGAAATTCAGAACAAGTTCTTCCCAGCTCATTGCTTATATTGCTGCCTCTTTGCCTGTATGAAAGCAATAATTTGTAGTTAGATAAAGGTAAGATGGGAAATATGGTATGGGAGCCACTAATCTGGGCATCTTCATGATTTTAAGTAAAGGCATAAAGTTAATTCAATCAGTCTCATTTTAAAATAGCATTTTTAAATACACTATAGTGTATAGTATATTTAAACTCCACTAGCATATTTGTGGGATTACCATCACTTAGAATATCATTCCTGTGGAACTAACTACTTCTCCTTAAAATTGTTTCATCAAACTATTTCCCCCTGGACTCAGCTGACTATGGTAATATTAGCATATGCCTATAAGCATGGATACTTTACCTGGGAAAGCTAAGATTCACAGGTATGAACTCACTGCATGCACACCTATTCAAAAAAAAAAGGATTTATGTATTAATCTAGTGTCTATCACTTTCCTACTTGTCCCTTTGATAGTACATTATAACCCAGTCCCCTTTTAAACTCCACTAACATATTTGTGGGATTACTATCACTTAGTATACTATTCCTGTGGAACTACTTCCCCTTAAAATTGTTTCACCAAACTATTTATACCTAAAGAGCATAAAAAATACATTAGGAAAAGGAGTTCACCCATCTTTGCTTCAGCTTTCATGAATATTTCTCTTGGTAATAAATTATTTTCAATCATCAAATATACAAATTTGGTTCAATAGATATGTAATTTCAAGATACTATTTTTTCACAGGTTTCCCATGCTAACAAAAGACATGAACTTTTCTTGTGATACCTTGTATAATTTCTATTTTACATTCCTAACAACATGAAGTAAGTGATTTATTTTTGCTATATATATATATATATATATATGAAAAATAATATAGTATGAATGTTAGATAAATGATAGATTATTGTAGAAAGAACAAGTATATTATTTGAATCAAAACTTTGGAAAGCCAGATTACCAAAAGTGGCAAAATATCTTCACTACCTTTTTTTCCCAAACTGTTTTTTTTTTCCTGGTGCTCACCAATCAATACCTAATAATAAAAGCTATTTCATTTAGCACCAAGCCAATAGCCAAGGTCCCCAAGTAAAAGTAAGAGGTAAATGTTTTGTAATACCACAAAGAATGGGTCAAGCATTACCTGTATCTACATGATGGCAAACACATATTTTGAGAAAGAGTTTGGGAGAGTTCCTTTCTGAATGACCTGCCTACCTGACAAAACATTTCATAAAGCCTTTTGTATCAATCCTATTGTATTCTGTCACATTGATAGATAACTCCAGCTCATGTATCAAAAGGTCATACTTAGTCATGAATAGGCACAAGATGCACTGAAAAGAAATGTCCTTGACTAATTCCCTACCATCTCTCTGCTTCTATTGTAGTAAAAATTAAACATGAGAGACAGATGGATCATTCCCTTTCCAACTCCCCCATCCAATTCTGAGGCCATTTACTCAGATAAATATTCTCAATCTTCCACAGTTTTATTGCCACCACAGTGTAGGTTGAGAAAAAAAATAATTTATGAGACAAATTATATATACCAATTTGTTGGTCCATTTGAATTTATAACCTAGAAAAAAAAATTCCCAGGGATAAACAGAAAAACATCTATATTTCTATCCATGTGGTACAAAATGACAAGAAAATCCTGAAACTTTTTCATTTGGTTTAATTATTTTGTGTTTCTTCCAAGGAATTCTCCAATTCAAGCAATCTTTCAAGCAAATATTTATGATGTGCCTACTATATGCTAGACATTGTGCTGGGGGCCAGGGATACTAGGCAGTCAGAGAGTTTATTTATATTCTATTCAGGGAGACATGCACATGTATCAGTGGAGTGTCATGAAGACACTTCAGTCTCAGGGGGTCAGATGTTATCTCTATTGCCACCCATGATCTTGCTTTGAGCTATATCCATCTCAGTGGGGAGCTCTCTTTGTCTCTCTTTGTCTCTTTCCCTGTCTCTCTGTCGCTGTCTGTCTCTATCTCTCTGTCTTTCTGTTTCTGTGTCTCTCTGTCTCGTTCATTCTCTCTCTCTCACACACACACATATATACTCTTTCTGCCTTTCTCTCTTCTTCCTCCCTCAAATCCTTCTTTTCTCCTTCCTTCTCCCCACCCTTCTTCTTTCTTTCTCCCTACATCCTCCTTTTTTGTCCTCTACCTTCTCTTTCAGACGGAAAGGTCAATTTCCAGTACTGCTTTGTTGCTATTATTTTGCTATATGATGTATTCTGCCTCTGCTCAGCTGGCTTACTTCTTATTCTTTGAGTTTTTCTAAGTTCAGGCTCAGTTGATATTCTAATATGAGGCTCTTTTTGTGCTCTTTTCATAGATAGATGAATTCTAGATAGAGAAATAGCTAGAGGCATTTACTATAAGGCAGACATTGTACTAAATATTGGTGATAAAAATACAAGTAAAAAAGGCAGATCTTGCTCTCAGGAGTTTATATTCTAATGGGGAAAGACAGAATCTAAAAAGAAGCTAGAAATTGAGGCCTAGGCAAAAGATAAGACCAAAAATCTATTTATTGGAGTTCCAAGATCTGGGAGCAAAGTCTATTTTATCAATGTGGAGAAGATAAAGGGAATGATCAAAGCAGAAGCCAAATTCTGAAATTCCCATTGGATATTCTTGTTTGCACATAGTTATTTGCATGTTTTACCCCTATTAGAATGTGTGTTCCTAGGGAAAAAAGACCATATTTTTTTCCCCTTTCTTTGTATCACCATAATAAATGGCAGAAATCCAAAAAGCAACTCTAG
Organism: Myrmecobius fasciatus; assembly: GCA_023553655.1. NCBI lineage: Eukaryota > Metazoa > Chordata > Mammalia > Dasyuromorphia > Myrmecobiidae > Myrmecobius > Myrmecobius fasciatus. Next base: position 367,564 of record JAJPUD010000977.1, read on the forward strand.
TTCTGCTTCCTCCCCTGAGCCTGGGTTCTTCTTTATCTCCTCAGAAGTAGATGATAATAGACAAAACTGCCTTCTTTTTTTATTTTTTGCTTCCTTGACAAGAGGTAATAATGCAGAGAGTATTTTCTCCTGCTTCCCCTTCTCCTCCTCTCTCTCCTCCATCTCCTATTCCTTTTGATTCTTCCAGGCAACAAGTAACAACACAGAGAACTCTGGCCTTACTTCAATAAACATGGAGGTATCTTCTCTGCCCCTCATTACAGAAATCTACAACTTCACTTTCATATAACTCTTAGATCTCTTTTCTGGCCCTCTTTCTCTATTTGATTATGAAATAGATCTTCACCTTCAACATCATTCTAGACTAGGACAAATAGCCAAAATGTCACTTAATGCTCTTTCTGTGCTGACCCATCAACAGGCAAAGTTGTTGTTTGCCCTTCATTCTTGAAGAGGCCATGACATCAGAAAGGTGATCCGGGGACACATAAGAGAATTGGACTTAAGTGAGGGAAAGCACCTCCCTCACTTGCCCCTCCAGAGCCATCTGGGTCTCATTGCCAGATATGGATCAGGACCACTGGAGATGGCCCTGAATGGTGTGGGAGATGGCCTTTTTAAGCTAAGGTCTTTAACAGGTCTCCATTTGGCTGAGGCAAAGCCCATTCTGCTCGGTAGCATCTGAGGCAAAGAATGATCTCTTTCACCTAGTCCAAAAATAAATCTAAATAAATAAATTTGGGAGGGGAAGACCCTCAGGGTTTCTGACCAAAATAGAAATGGTCACTATTTACACATTTATCTAAATTGCATTAGTGTTCAGAATCCCCTAGTTATTAACTTCATTTTCTAGTATGTCAAATAAATGAGCAACTGAAATATAGAACCTTCAAGCAGCCTTTGCTTTGGGTATGGGCATTATCTCTATGCAGTCTTTCTCAGTGGTAAGCCTTCATGACTGCTTTTGTCTTTGTCCTTTTCAATTATCAAAATTGTCTCAATTTGAAGGGGCTTGCAATATTTTATGTAAAACACATATAAAATATAAGATAATTGGTAGAAGCAATGAAGAAGGCACTACCTGGAGATTAGAGATAAGGTGTGGCCCCTTTTGGAAGGTGATTCTTAGTCTGAGTCTTACAGGACAGAAATTCTGAGAGATGTAAGAACAGAGTACGTTCAAGGCATGGAACTATTCAAAAAAGTCAGTGCTGCATTCTCTGAAGTCTCACAAGTTTTGGAAATCCCAGAATTTTCACCTTTGCTCTGAAGGTATTTGTGATCTTAATCAGATCTTTGAATTCACACATGTATCTTAAACATTAGATTTTATAGAAGCTTATGTTAGAAGCAATCAAAGGAATATCACTTTCAAAGGTATCTATTAACATCAGTCAATAAAAATTTGAGTGCCTATTTTGTGCCCAGTATATGCCCAAGGCCTAGAAGAAATCAAATGATGAGTTTTTAAACAACAGGTTAATTTAGTTTTTTGTTTATTTTTTTTTAATCAACCAAACTGGTTGTTAATAAAATTATGTAATAGATCCTCTGATTGATTTTCTTTCACTATTATCTTTTTTTTAAAGATTTTTATTTGCAAAATATATGCATAGGTAATTTTCCAACATTGACCCTTGCAAAGCTTTCTGTTACAAAATTTTTCCCCCAGTATCCACCCTCTCCCGTAGATGGCAGGAAGTCCAATACATGTTAACCATGTCAAATTATTTGACAAATCGAATGTATATACATATTTATACAGTTATCTTGTTGCACAAAAAAAAATCGGATCTACAAGAAAAAAATCTGTAAAGGGAAACAATGCAAACAAACATCAATAGAGCATGAAAATGTTATGTGGTCCACATTTCACATCCCTCTCTCTGGATATATATGGCTTTCTTCACTGAACAATTGGAACTGGTTTGAGACATTTCATTGTTGAAGAGAGCCATATCCATCAGAATTGATCATTATATAGTATTGTTGTTGCCATGTATAATGATCTCCTGGTTCTGCTCATTTCACTCAGCATCAGTTCATGTAAGTCTCTCCAGGCCTCTCTGAAATCATCCTGCTGGTTGTTTCTTATAGAACAATAATATTCCATAACATTCATATACCATCATTTATTCAGCCACTCTCCAACTGATGGGCATCCATTCAGTTTCCAGTTTCTAGCCACTACAAAAAAGGGCTGCCACAAACATTTTTGCACATGTCTTTAAGTATTATCTTTAGACTGCATGGAAATATGTTTTATTAGTGTACAAGTATGTTTGAAAACAAGTTATGCTTATAACAAGGTTTTTCTGTCAACTTTAAGCTGGTTCTTAGGGCAATTAAGTGGCACAGTGGATAGAGCTCCAGCCCTGGAGTCAGGAAGACCTGAGTTGAAATTCGACCTCAGGCACTTCCTAGCTGTGTATCCCTGAACAAGTCACTTAATAGGAAGAAGAAGGAAGAAGCAAATCTTGAAAAACAAATCTTGAAAAATAGATTGTAAAAAAAAAAGAAAAGAAAAGAAAAATAGATTGTAGTTATGGGTGAGGATAAACTACCTCAAAATCTGGTTAATTTCAAAGGAACCTAATAATCATCAGAGTCATCTAACCAAATCCATAATCTGACAAGATTTAGACCAATGAAGTCATTTACCCAAGATCCCATAGAAGCTAAGTGGCAGACTAAGGCTCAATCCCAAGTTTCTAAGTCAAAAGTCTGCTCTTTCCATCATACATATTTGAAAAGTTGATAAGAAATGAGAGAAGAAACAGAGAAAATTTTATCAAAAATTGATTTTAAAATTTTGATTTTGAAATCAGATCTGAAATATATAATTTTTTTATATTAGGAATAACAAAAAGGCTTGCTTAAGGTTTTAAGCACTAGCTGCAGAGTCAGGGGTCTGTCATTTGAAATCTCACTTTTGATATTTACTACCTGTGTGAATAATGGACAAGTCACGCAAACTCCCTGGGAGTTTGACTGGATAGTTTCCTCATTTACAAAATGAGGAGTTTGAACATGTTGGCCTCTAAAACTATCAAGATTTATGATCTGATGAATTCAAATGATAGCTCTAAGGATACCCACTATAAGAACTACAGCTATTCCACTATATATGCAAACTTTTAGGCTAGATCTAATAAACAAATATTTGATAATTCACTACGAGCAGGTAGGTGGCATAATGGATAGAGTGAAGAACCTGGATCAAGGAAGACTTACTTTCCTGAGTTCAAATCTGACCTCAGAGACTTACTAGCTATGTGACCCTGGGAAAGTCATTTCACCCTGCTTACCTCAGTTTCCTCATCTGTAAAATGAGCTGTAGAAGGAAGTGGCAAACTTCCAGTATCTTTGCCAAGAAAATCTCAAATGGAGTCATGAAGAATGAGACATGACTGAAAACAACTAACTCTTCCCATTATGAATGTAGCTTCTCAAAGATACATAGCTTAATGTTTGCTTTTTTTCATTCAGCATTCAAAATAATAATAATAGTTAACCTTTAAGTACCTATTATGTGCCAGGCAATGTGCATACATGAGACAGAACATTAGAATTTTTTGATAGCATGGTATAAGAGATACAATGCAGCACTTGGCATCAAAAAGACTTGTGTTCAAATCATTTACTAGCTATGTGACCCTGGTCAGTCAATAAACATTTATTAAGAATCTACTAAGTGCCGGGCACTGGGCTTAGCACTGGAATCACTAAGGTTGCCAGATCAGAGGGATGTAGCCATCTCCAGTCTCCTTTGCCTAAAAGAGGGAAAGAATAGATCTAACAGACAGAAATAACAACAGGCTCATGCACTTATAGTTCATGTGGCCCCACTAGAAAGATCTTAAAGGTCTGATGCTCCTCTCTCCACCAAAGACTTAGTCCTTGCTTCCTGCTTTGATCACAGTCAAGCATCTTGTTTTGGCTGGCACTAGGGTTTTTTTAATGCCGCCTAGTTCTGGCTATGCATCCAATCAAAAATCCATCTTCAATGTCATTTAGTTTGCCAACTGAAACCAGTTAAATGATGTCCATACGTAATCGAAATCAGGGAGAAACATACTTTTATTACATGTGATCATGACTTCCATGTTCCCCACATCTTCCATGAGGAGACATCATTTCCTATCACTTATCTCATCCTGCCTGTTATATATATATTTCTATAGGCAAATTTAGGATTGATATAAAGAACAATTTCCTAGTACTTGAAGCTGTCCCAAAGTGAAAGGGCCTGCTTTGGAAGGCAATGAGTTGGAGGTCTTCAATCAAAGGCTGGATGATTATTTGTCAGATAAGATGCAGAATTAGGGTTAGAATAGATGGCTCCTAATGGTTCCTTCCAACTCTGAAATTCTAAGATCATGTGGAGTACTAAAGAATTTATTTATAGAGGCCTTTTCAAGACTAAGAAAACAGTTGCTTATTTGCATTAGCAAAGGGAATGAAATTGTAGGTCTAATAAAAAAAATAGATCAGAGAATACTTTCCTTATCATGGTGCCTTTAAAATATGGGCTTTCCCTACATTATGTTGGGCGGAAAAAATTTCAGTTTGCAAAGTTCCTAAATGTGTAGAGTTATGTGCTCTGCAAATCACCTAAGAAGTGGCAGTGTGGTAAAATAAAACTTGCTTGGTTGTGGAAAGGGCTTCCCTCAGAACTCATACTTGACTATACTTTGGAGAAATACTGGAGATAAAACTTAGGTATCTAATTAAGGGAAAGTCTCCTGTTACAGTAAAGAAATCATAGTCCTTCTAACAAAAAAGACCTCATTGAACATCCTAAATTTCAATTCATAAAATTAAAAAAAAAGTTTAAAAAATATTACTCTCCCAGAGTTAGAAAACCTAGATTCTGCTACTTCCTATCTGTGTGACTTTGGATAAGGTAATTGACCTCTCTGGGCCTCCATTTTCTCAAAGGTAAAAAATAGAGAATTAGGGTATCTCCCACCCTGAAAATCCATAATTTAAGCCTGTAAACTACAGATTATTCTGGGCCTATTAATGATTTCATCATATTTTACATAGACCCTTAAGATTTTTAAGTGTGTGGGCAGCACTACTACTAGCAAAGAAGAAAATACAAAGTACAGATTGGACAAAAGGGAAACTAGTAACTGTTGCATAGTACAGATGACCCTGGAGCAGCTAAATGGCTCAGTGGAAAGAGCACTGAGTCTTGGAGTCAGGAAGATCTGAGTTCAAATATAACTTCAGACACTTTCTAGGTATATGACTCTTAGTTGCCTTAATCCACTGGAGAAGGAAATGGCAAACCACTCCTTATTTGTCAAGAAAACTTCAAGGACAATATAGTTCATTGGGTCACAAAGAGTTGGACTTCTCTCAACAACGACATATGCAGGAGCTCTAATTATCCCAGAAACTGCTGGGAGTAATATGACCTGAACTTCCCATCTTTATAAAAACATTAGTATTGCTCAGCCTGTTTAATTATGAGCACATACACATTTCTATTTTACCAACATCCTGCATTGATCTCTGGTGACTTTCTAGAATTTGGGTTTAGTTTTTTCCAGTTTGCTCAATTCCTTACTGAATAAAAATTAATTCTCTTAAGTTCTAAATTAAACTAATCAATATTTAGTCTTTTCAATACTACAGGTATATGAGGCATATTTTAAACAAAGGAAATACAAAGTTATTTCTATAGGGAGACGCTAGCAGCTGAGAAAAGGCTGGGAGAGATTTGGAAAGGTCTCATTTTTGAGCTAATATTCCTCACAAAAGTGATTAAGAGAGCAACATGTTATAGTGGAAAGAACAGTGAGGCTTGGGAATCATGACATCTGGGCTCAAATTCTCACTTTGTAATTTATTATTTGAGAAAGTCATTTATTTAATTTCTCTAGGTCTCATTTGTCAAATTGGAGATTTTATTTTCTGAGGGTCCTTCCACTCCTGAGCAATGTGTATTAAAATGTTATTTTCAAGAAGAATTTTGTATGTTAATAGGTCAACAAGACTTTATTAAATCTTTATTATGTGCTAAGCACTATGCCAAGTTATTCAGTCAAATCAGTTAGTCAATTAATTTAGTATTTATTAAGTACTTACTATTATGTGCCAGGCATTATGCTACAGACAAAAAAAAGTTTCTGATCTCTAGGAGCTCACAGTCTAATAGGGAAGATAATATAAAAACATCATATACAAGCAAGATAAATGTAGGATAATTTGCAAATAGTCTCAAAGGGTAGGCACTAAGATTAAGGAAACTGGAGATGGATGGTTTCCTGTGGAAACTGGGATTTTAGCTGAGACTTGAAAGGAACTTGGATACAGAGATGAGGAAGGAAAGAATTCCAGGAATGGTGGATGACTAGTGAATAGTGCTGGTAATATAGAGGAGCATTACATGCGAAGACTATGTCAGGGATACAAAGTTAATCATAGTCCTTGGGTTTTTTCCAAGTGCTCAACAGAACAGGGAGGATTCAGAATATATAACAATAAATTATCAGTTCAAAAAAGGATATATAATAGTAGAAGAAAGTATATGCATGAATGTCCATTTCCTTGCAGGTTATTCTTTTGTTCTCTGCTGTGCATTTTTTCACTTTATTCTTTTTTCCCCTTTCATCCTCCCAACCTCCCCCAAGCAGGCTATAATTAAGTACAGCTATATGTTATATGAATATACACATACACACATACACACATACATAGTCTCACATACATATATACTCACACATAGTCATTTACATATATGTATATCTATGTCCATATATGTATACATTCGTAGTCACCCACAAACCCACTCACACGCATATACATCACACACATACATAGAGCAACATGCATGCAGATGTACATATTTTCAGACACATTTATATACACATGCATCCACCCACATGCAAATATGTATACAGAACATCATCAGTATGGCTGACATGTAATGTAGATTTCTCTCTTAATTAATTTTGATTTATCTCTTCTTTCCTATACCTGTTAACTTTTCTGCTATAATTCTGCTCCTTAATTTGCCTTGCTATTACTTTGCTCACCCCCCCCAACAAGGATCCATTCCTTCTCTTTCTCCCCCAGCCCTTTGCTTCCCCCTCTATCCATTCCTTCCCCTTTATTTCTTTATAGATTTTGGAGGGTGTTATATCTTTCATGACATATATGTGGTATTGCCTATTTAACCTATTCCTGATATGAGTAGGTTTTCAGAACTATGAGTCTTCTACCCCAATACCTCTGTCTATTCTTTCTCTGCATCTCATAATTATGATTTTACCTTTTTAGTTTTGCTTTTTAGAGTCAGATCATACTCAAATCTGCCCCAATCTTTCTTCTGAGTTACCCAACTGCTGATGTCAATCTTAAACATATCATACACATTTCCATATTAAAAAACATAAACAATTTATCCATGTTAAGTTCCTTGAAATTGATCTTTGATATTGACTCATATTTGTTAGATTTTCTATTGAGTTCGTTTGGTTGCAAGAAAAGCCCGAAAATCTGTAAGTTTATTAAATGTCCATTTTTTTCATTCAGTATTATGGATAATTTTTAGTGGATATGATATTTTTGGCCATAGGCCCATTTCTTTTGAATGTCAGTATATATGATTCCAGGACCTGGAGAATTTTATTGTGGCTACTGATGAGCCCTGTACAATTCTAATTGTAGCTCCGGCATATTTGGAATTTTTTTCGTGCTTTTTGTAGAATTTTCTCTTTGTTTTGGGGATTTCAAAATTTGGCAATAATAATCTTATGTGTTTTCCACAAAGGATCTCTTTGAGGTAGTGATCAGTGGATTTTTTTCTATTTTTACATTCTGTTCATGTTCTAATCACTCGAGGACAAAGTTCTCAGATTATTTCTTGCATTATTGTGTCAAAGTTCTTTTTTTGGTCACAGATTTCAGGTATTCCAAATATTCTTGTATTTTCTCTTCTTGATTTGTTTTCCAGATCTGTTATTTTTTCTTATAACATGTTTCACATTCTGTTCTATTTTTTTCTTTTTCATTTTTTATATTGTTTTGTTATTTCTTAGTCTATTATAGCTTCACTGGCTTCCCCTTGCCAATTCTAATTTTCAAAGAGTTATTTTCTTCTTTAAGACTACGTACCAAATTTAGAACACAAGATTTTGTAAGGGTAAATGTTGAAAATCACATATATATGTATTTTGAAAATAAAAAGCTTTAATTTAAAAAAAGACTTTATACCTCCTTTTCTAATTGGTTAACTTTTTTTTTCATAATATTGTTTTTCTTGGATGTTTTTTTTTTCCCTCAATGTCTCTCGTTTGATTTTTAAATTCTTTCTTGAGTTCTGCTAGCCATTTAACATTACTTTGAGGTAGAAGAAGCTTTTTTTTTTCACTTCAGTGTCCTCTGAAGATGAACCCCTTTGTAAAGGTGAGTGTTGAAGGATTACCCATACATGTTTTGCAAATGAAGATGAACCCCATTATTCCCTATTTCCATAGTAGGTTTCTATGATTGGGTTCTTTCTTCATTGCTGGTTCATTTTTATTTTAATGAGAACTATTAGTGTCAACACCTCTAATTATGGGGTGGGGGAGATGGTGACTCTAGCTTCACTTCAGCTCTCCCCTCTAACCTGAAACCCCAAAACAAGAACTCCACTCTCCTCCAAGTGCTGGCCCCACTTACTCTGCACTCACCAGCTGGCTCCTTCCTATCCAAGGTTATGTCTCTGCAGGAAAGCTGGACACATATGGATCCGGAGGTTTCCTCAGTCTTCCTGGACTCAGACCCCCAACTCCACAAGCAGATCAGGAGGTGAAAGTTTCTGTGGTTCCTGCTAAGGCTCTAGCCCAACCCAGTTATTCCCAGGAGTCCCCACTTGGTATTTCTGCAGAGTTAGCCTGGAGGTATTTGCACTTCACCCTGATTAATCCCCACAGGGTCTTTCTTTGGATTTACTTGAGTTCTACCAGAAGGACCCTTGTTCTGCCACAAATCCTCTTGATCTTTCACCAGTCTATATTCAACCTGAAATGCAAATCTGTTCTGTTTCTAGGGATAATCTGGAAAGCTTGGAACTTGTTCTGTTTCCAGGGAAAATCTGGAAAGCTTGGAACTTACTAACTCCACTGTTTTCCCAAAATCCTCTTGATACTTTCCCAAAATCATCTTGACACATAAATACACATTGATTTGACTAGCTCCCAAGGAACATATTGTATTTGTCTGGTATACTGGAAGTTATCTTCCAAAATTACAAGATCCTTTCGTTTACAAGATTAATTTTGGTGAAGAGGAGTTCTGCCAATGTGGAGATGATCTTGGTCTACTCTCCTTAACCACCAGGACTCAAGCACACTTTGAAATAACAAATACCACATTATTTTAAAGGTCCAGGTCAGTTATTAAAGGCAAAATAACTTAAATATCAAATCTGCACAATGAATTCATTTTTCAAGGTGTTTTTCCTCAATAGTACTTTATTTTTCCAAATATATGTAAAGATAGTTTTCAATGTTGTTTCTGCAAGATTTTGTGTTCCAAATTTTTCTCCTCTTTTCCCCACCCCAAGGAGCAAGCAAGATGATAGGTTAAACCTGTATAATCCTTTTAAACATATTTCCATATTTGCAATATTGTGCAGGAAAAATCAGACCAAAAGAAAAAAAAAAGCACTAGGAAAAAAAAAGCAAACAAAGGTTGAAATTCAATTCAATTCAAATTCAATCTCCACAATTCTCTCTGGATGCAGATGGCATTTTACATCCCAACTCTAATGGAATTGTCTTGAATCACTGTATTTGCTGAGAAGAACCAAATCCATCACAGTTGTTCATCATGTTGTGCCACAGTCTCAGTTTCCCTGTATCAGTTTCCCTCAGTTGCAGTATCAGTCTCCCTTAATTGCTGTTTCAGTCTCCCTTAATTGTTCTGTCCCAGAATAGCAATCCCCACTTCCTGACCTTCAGAAATAATTGGATTCACATTCCAAAGGAGTTATGAAACCTCCAGGTGGCCAACCTCAACATCCTCCTTATCTGTAGTCTTCTTTGCCAAGGCATCCCTCACTCCCTACCTGTCGGAACTGAATTTATGGTTTCCTTGGACACCAGATGTGCTCAGAAGTTCCCATGAGTTCTTTGTTTCCCCTAGGCCATGGAGATTATAAAACTTGTGTTCCCCACCAATGAGGTGCTGAATAATTATTCAGTCGGCTGACATGGCTGTGTGTCAGTCTCTGGCCTGGACTGTGTGCTTTGAGACATGAGTCCCACCAGTCCTGATTCATAGCTATGGATTCTGAACTCTCAATTAACATCAATAAAGCATTACCTAATTTCCACTGTGTGATACTGCCTCAGTTTCTCCCTGAGCATTACAATCACATAATCTTGTTGCTGTGTATGATGTTCTCTTGGTGCTACTCATTTCACTCAGCATCAGTTCATGCAAGTCTTACCAGGCTTTTCTGAAATCACTCTGCTCATCATTTTTTATTGTTCAAATAATATTCCACTACATTCATATACCATAATTTATTCAGCCATTCCCCATCTGATGGGCATTTACTCAATTTCCAATTCCTTGTCACTACAAACAGGGCTTCTACAAATGTCTTTGCACGTGTGGATCCTTTTCCCTTTTCATAATTTCTTTTATAGATGTTACAAGATACCAAAAAGATGGTAACATGATTGAATTCTTAATAAATCAAATCACAAAATATCAATATAATGGTGCATGTGCTGCCAGACATGAAAGCCAGTTGGTTATTTTTTCTTTAACTGTTTTTGTTACAAGATGGGGATGAGGAGATGATCTGCATCTGTGAGATATCTAAGGTGTAAAAAAAAGACATAAATAAAACATTTTTTATTGAAATTATTTGTAGTAGAAAGTAGAGCTCTGATGATCACAGAGCGGCAAAATGGAAAGTTTTCTTTCAATTTTATTTAAATAGTATCTTAAAATATAATCTATTGAGGGAAAAGTTCACTCAATATTTTTGTTGACTGATCAACATCAATCACCATCAAGCCTGGAGTCTGTCAGTAAATTCACATCATTAGTAGTTTTGGACCTGTAGACTCAAAAGTCCCAAGTAAAATACAAGCCTGATATTTATCAGGTTCTTGTAATATAACTAAGGATACATCCCTAACCTTTTGGAAATTAGGATCCATCAGTAGTGTCTCTACTTGGCCTGTATCCCAAAGAGATCATAAAAAAGGGAAAAGGATCCACATGTACAAAAATATTTGTAGCAGCCCTTTTGGTAAGTAGCAAGAAACTGCAAACTGAGTGGATCAGGTGAGGAATGTCTGAATAAGTTATGGTATGTGAACGTTATGGAATATTATTGTTCTATAAAAAATGATCAGGAAGATAATTTCAGAGAGACCTGGAGTGACTTATATGAACTGAAGCTAAATGAAATGAGCAGAACAAGGAGATCAATGTACACAGCAAAAACAAGATTATACGAAGATAATTCTTATGGATGTGGCTATTTTCAACAGCGAGGTGATTCAGGCCAGTTCCAATTGTCTTGTGATGAAGAGAGTCATCTGCATCCAGAGAGAGGACTGTGGGGACTGATTGTGGATTACAATATAGTATTTTTATCTTTTTTGCAGTTGTTTACTTGTTTTTTTGGTTTTCTTTCTCCATTTTTCCCCTTTTTGATCTGATTTTTCCTGCCCAGCACAATTGTAGAAGTATATATAGAAGAACTGCACAGGTTTAACCTAGATTACTTGCTGTCTAGGAGAGGGGGGTGAGGAGAAGGGAGGGAAAAAATGGAACACAAGATTTTGCAAAGGTGAATGTTGAAAACTATCTTTGCATATGTTTTGAAAATAAAAAGCTATTATTAAAAAAAATAAAAGTTAGGCTCCAAGAACATACACAAAATGTAGAACATTTAGATACAAAGTAAACATCAAATATACAGTGAAGGTTGTCTATTTATATAACATATAGATTGATCCATCTTCAAGCTGTACAATAGTTTGGAAGTATTATATGACTGAAAAAGATAAAAATTATGTATAAAATTGGATTGGGAATAGCAAAGTAGACTGTTTAATGTTCAGATGGCAGTGTTACAATGATTCATTCTTTGGTGTTTATCTGGTTCCTGAGAACTCCAAGAGAATAATAAGGCAGATGAGACTTTGTTGTTTGCTGCTGAAATTCAAGTAGGACACTTCTTTCCTCAGCTATGATCACAGGCATCATTAGCTGGCATTAGATATGAAAACCAGTCAGAACATTAAAAGCATTATCCTTCTGTTTCCCAAATCACATAATAACAACAACAATAGCTAGCATTTATGTAGCAGTGTGATAAATGCTTTACAAATATTGTCTCATTTGATTCTCCTGAGAGATAGGTGCTATTATTATCCTCATTTTATAGTTGAGGAAACTGTGGCAAATGGAGATTAAGATTGCCCATAATAACATAGCTAGTCAGTGTGTGACATATCAGGTCTTCTTGACTTCAGGTCCAGGATGCTATCTACTGCACCACCTAGCTGCCTCTAATTACTAAACTTGGACTAAAGTCCAAATAAAACTGTTCTATTTGCCCTAACTTCTAGTCTTAAGCCTAATTTTCTCTACTTCTAGTAGCACATTTTGGAAATTTTGAAAAAAAAATCTCTTTTTAAACATAACTCCAACAGCCAATCTTTTTTGGAGGTAAAACACCTCCGCAAACAGGTTAATAAAATGATTCACATCTACATTGTGGGTAATTCCCCCTAAAGATTGCGTTCCAAAGATTATAGCCCTGGGCTTTTGCAAATAAACTAGCTCTCCCAGGAGGGCAATCAACTAAGTGAAAACCATTGCTTTGCCTCTGGTTATAGCAAAATTTAGGCCAAGGTTCTTATTACAAAATCTTTCTTTTGGCCACCCAAATGTCAACATTCAAGGAGAACAAGAGGGGAAAAGTTTCCATAAAAGCTTCAAGAGCTTCAGTATCACTGATCCTCTAATGAGGTTTCATTCAATAAAGCAAGGTAAGGAGAGGCAGAGTTGAGGGAGCAACCCAGAGAAGAGTCAAAACTGGGAGATAGAACTGAATGGGTTCTTCCTTTGGGGCAAAATTCAAAGACCCAATCTCTCAGGGGCTACTAATAGCTTATGACCCTCCATTTTGTAGCAACTGCCCCTGTAAAGATTGAGCCTAAAAATGCTAGCTCCAACCTGGTTACTTTAGGTTCAATTTGGGTAAGAATGAGGCATTCACAAGTCATTGAACAGTTAACAAAAGGAGGGTTAATTTGTCCTAACATAGAAAGCATATGTAATAAGAAAACAGTGGCACTTATTCCCCTATAGTATATGGAAATAGTTTGGTTGGCAGAGTGGTATATGCTAATTGGCATGGTATTCAGGCATCCACTTAGTTGGAAAAACTCCATTGGGTTGTATGCTCTTATGGGAGCAGAAGGTAAGTAAGTACAAGGAAGGTAAAGACCAATTAGGTCCCTGATTGGGAGAGCTAATAATACCTCTTTCAGGATAATGAGAAACCCTGAATCTATCACACTCACTCAAGCTCAACCACCATCCTTTCTGTTGCATATTATTGATACATCCCAGATTTGAGGGATGCATCAGTGCCTACCATGCTTTGCCCTTCCTTCCTCAACTCTGTGGAGCTTGGAAGAGTTGAAAGGAATGAGCCACATTTCCCTCAACATTCACCAAAGATGCTCCTGTGGTCCTGTGAAGGTCCTGTGACATACAGGTAGAACTAGGAAACCCTCCTGCAATAGAGATGAGTTCCTCTTTGGTCCTAAATGCTCTGCTACCTTCCTTTATTTGGCCTTAAGATCTCAGATTCTACTATATCTTTCAGCTTTTCCCTAGACACCTGAATTACTAATTTTAGCTTTGGGAAGAATAAACTCATGTCTTTTAAAAGGTTCTTGTTCGTAGTCACTCATCAGTATTCTGAAATTACTAATCTTTGAATTCTACTAGAAATTTGTTCTATTCTTCTAGAGAGAGTGCCCTTGGATGTCCTCTTAACTTAAAAAAAAAAAGTACAATTTTCATCATAGTAAAGAAAATCATTTCCACCTCACTGCCCATATCATTCCCTCCCAAACCACACCCAAACTTTCTCACAGAACACACACCCACTCTTATATTTCACAAAGGAAATTACCAGCAAGAGATCAGGAAGGCAGAGGAGATTGAAAAATAAAGATGTTGCCACAGGCTAGGCCTCTCAGGGCCAGGTATTGCTGACTTAAAAGATGTTAAGGCTCAGGCTGGGAGTTAAGGAACAAAACTCTACCCTAAGCACAGCCTTGGGATAAAATGTCTGTAACATACTTGGAAATCACTGGCTGCAAAGATACTCATTTTTCAGAATAAATTATTACAAGTATAAAGGTTTTTCATATATAAAAAGTAGGAGTAAGAGCTGCTAAACTTATTCAAATACAAACTCAAGCTCAATATTTATTGAATAACAATCTGATCTAGGAGTAATGAACAGGAAGAGAACTGCAGCATTGGAGGAAATCATCTTTGACCAACAGTTGAAAGATGTGAGTTTTTGACAAGGGTTTTAGCTAAGTATGTAATTCTGGGCTAATAATCATTCAGGTTTTGTATCCTTATCTGTACAAAGAGAGAGTTGGACTAAGTTATCTAAATTACCTTTAGCTCAAATGTTTTATTCACTTAAGCAAAAATACTTTTAATTCCATAAGGAGAATAAGTGAAAAAAAAAAAAAAAAAAAAAAACGCCGATCAAATAAGTTCATACTTCTAGATATTTAGAAACAGAAACCCTACGTCTATTTCGTTTAAAGATAGGAAGGTCAATCAGAAAGAATATCATGATTTTTCATCAAAAAAGAAAAGAAAACCTTCTTGAATTATTGCTTTTAATTATTCATTTTGGAACAATCATGAGATACAGCATGAAAAAAAATTCCCTTTCCTGCTACATAAATATTCTTTATTTCCTTTAAGTCTACTTAGCTTTTAAATTAATAAATGTTGTTGTTGTTGTTGCTGCTATTCAGTCATTTCAATCATACCTGACTCTTCATGACCCCATTTTGAGTTTCTTGGCAAAGACAGTTGTTTGCCATTTCCTTCTCCAGATTATTTTACAGATGAAGATACTGAGACAAAAACAGTTAAATGACATACAATTGGTGTCTGAGACTAGATTTGAACTCAGGTCTTCCTGACTCCAGGCCTGGTATACCTAGATGCCCAATTATTAAAAAGAGCATTCTTTGTTGGAAATAACATACATTTTATAAGAGTAAGAATCCTATTATCAAATTTCACTTTAGATTAGATTTTCATCCCAAAGACTTTATATTGAGTACCTATCAACTAAAAGTGTAAAATGTGCTAGAATTAACCTTGCCCATTTACTGTGAGAATAATTTGAGTATTTTGTGCTATAAGAGATAAAGAAGAAAAATGGTAGCATCATTGCCTTAAGGAAAATGGAATTTATATGACTATATATGGAAATTAAATGTATTCAAGTCTGCAAGGACACAAATTTGGCCATATTCACTGGTAATTTTACTTAAATTCATCTTTTTCCAAAAAACTATGTTTTAACTTTGAATTTTCCTGAGCAGGAGAAATTGCAAAAATTATAAGCTGGGGATAAAAATACTTGTCACCCTCTTCCCAATGGGGATGTTGTGAATATAAATAATCATAATTGACTTGGACATAACAACATATACTTATAAACAGTATTATATTCTCTGAAATAATTGTTTTCCATATACAAGTTTTTCAAAGATTTTAAAAAAAAATTCAACCACTCTTTACAAACCCTAAGGGTAATTATAAATGTACATTAATTCTTATTTTCTATTAGATGTATTGCTTGTAAGCACAATTCAAAGAAAATCATAGGATCATAACAGAGTTGGGAAAGACCTGAGAAATCAAATTCCCTCCCATTTTATGGATAAAGGTTGTTGTTGTTTGTCCTTTATTCTACAAGAGGACTAATGATATCTTGACTTTCAAGTGAAATGGATATAAGAGAATCAGGACAAAATCATTGATCTCACTCTCTCCTCCAGAGTCATGAAAGTTCAATGACAAGACAAAGGTCAAAATGACTGGCAATGGCCTAGAATGAAGTCATATCTAAGAGAATCAAAGTTCAGGGGAATTAAGTGAGTTGACCAAGACACACACTGATCAATCAATCAGAAAACATTTATTAAGCACTACTGTGTGCCAAGTAATTATACAAATCCAGGATTTTATTACAAGAAGCTGCTTTTAAAAGTGAAATCTTCTAGGGGATAATATGGAACAGAAGGCTTTGCAAGGGTCAATGTTGAAAAATTACCCATGCATGTTTTTTAAATCTCCACAGAGGCAACTGGATCTTCTAGAAAATGCATTAGATCTCAAGTCAAATTTGCTATTTTGATTAGATAACTTTGGGTTTCAGTTGCCTTATCTGTAGCAAATAAAAGAGTTGGACTAGAAAGATTCCCTTCAGCTCTAAATCTATGACCCAATGACAGTTCAATAATTGAAAATGTCCAGAACTGTACCTGGAGTCTCAGTGTCAACTGTATGATCCAGCACTCATCTTTCAATTCATCCTTTTTGACTAGGGCACCATTTCAGACTAATTTCCTTCCATGTGTTATGATCTTTAACCCACATATCTTTTTTATTTTTTCTTCCTCTTATCACCTTTATAGTCCTCAGCAAATTCTCCTACCCCAGATCTATTGATTTCTGTATAGAAATATATTTTCTTCATAGATAAGCAATGTCACTGTGGTAACACCCACCGCCCTTCAAATTTGTTCTCTCTCTCTCTCTCTCTTTTTTTTTTATTAAAGCTTTTTTATTTGCAAAACATATACATGGTTAATTTTTCAACATTGACCCTTGCAAAGCTTTCCGTTACAAATTTTTCCCTATTCCCTCTCCCCAGATAGCAGGAAGTCTAATACATGTTAATTGTGTTAAAATACTTGACAAATTGAATATATGTATACATATTTATAGGTTATCTTGCTGTACAAGAAAAATCGGATCTACAGAAAAAGCCCCAAAGAGAGACATAAACTGGTCTCCATGTCACAAGGCTTTCTTTGAAGATTGCATAAAAAATCTTAAAAGAGAGTTAGAAGAAACATGGGGAAACGAAATGAGATCACAGCAAAATAAAATAGAAAAAATGGAAAAAGAATGCAATGAACAAAAAAATGTAATTGGTCAATTGCAAAAGGAACTAAAAACAGTAACTGAAGAAAATAAGACATTAAAAATTAGAATTGAACAATTGGAAATGAATGACTAATCAAGACTTCAAGAATCAGTCAAACAAAAACAAAAAAATGAAAAGATAAAGAAAAACATGAAATATCTCCTAAGAAAAACAACTGACCTGGAAAATAGATCTAGGAGAGACAATCTAAGGATTATAGGGCTTCCTGAAAGCCATGATGAAAAAAAGAACCTAGACACTATCTTCCAGGAAATCATAAAAGAAAACTGCCTTGATATTTTAGACCCAGAAGGCAAAATACTCCTTGAAACAATCCACCGATCACCTCCTGAAAGAAACCCAAAAATTAAGTCCCCCAGAAATATCGTGGCTAAATTCCAGAACTATCATACCAAGGAAAAGATATTACGAGAAGCCAGAAAGAAACAATTTAAATATCGGGGAGACACAATTAGGATCACACAGGACCTAGCAGCTTCTACTTTGAAGGATCGAAGGGCCTGGAATCAGATATTCCGAAGGGCAAAGGAACTTGGATTACAGCCAAGAATAAGTTACTCAGCTAGAATGAGCATTATCTTCCAGGGAAGAAGATGGTCATGCGATGATATAGGAGAATTTCACCTATTTCTACTGAAAAGACCAACTGAACAAAAAATTTGATCTACAAACACAGAACACAAGAGAAACATAAAAAGGTAATGAGAATCAGCTGAGCAAGAGGTCAACCGGATTATCTCAAAGATTTCTGCTGGAAGGGCAATCTTGCTCTTCTCCCAGAGTTCAATAATTAATTAGAGCCTGAACTACCCAAGATTATTATTCTGAGAAGTCCTCAGTTTCCCATTTCATTCACTACTATCGAGCTCTCACCAGTATGAAGTGTAAACACCTCTAGGTTAACTCTATAGAAACAGTGAGTAAGGAGTCCTTAGGTGAGCTGATTCCATAAGTAGCTTCAGACCCCAACCACAGGAACTTTTACCTCCAAGAAAGTATAGGGAGTTAGAAATCTGAGCCCAACTGAGGGAACCTCTGCTGATTAAGAATGCCAGACCTGGATATGCTGCTCTGACACAGCCCTAGGCCCGAAAGAACCAGAACACCCAGTGAGTGCAGAAGGTGCTGGTTGTGGGCACTTGCAGGAAGAGTTATAGAACTTGGGCTCCAAGTGAGAGAGGAGAGCTGAAGGGAAGCTAGAGGTACTATCTGTCCTCCTTCCACTCCAAGATTAGAGGTGCTTATACTAATAATTCTCATAAAAAAATTAAAAAACAAAAAACAAAAAACCCAAATAAACAGCAGATGAAGAAGAATTAACCATAGGAATTTACTATAGGAATAGGGAAAATTGGGGGGGGGGTAGGGGAGGAATGTTTATCTTCAGAGGAGGATACCGAAGGAAAAAAAAAGACTCTCCTTCCCCAAAGGGTCATGTTAAATGGCTACCTGCCCAGGAAAAAAAAATTAGAGAACTCAAAAAAGACTTCAAAAACCAAACTACAGAAGGAGGAAAAATAAAAAAAAAACAAAAATAAATAAGAATCATCCAAGAAAAATAAGATTATGGGGGGGAAAAAAGTTAAGCAACTAGAAAAAGAGATACCAAGTCTGAAGTAAGAAAATTTATTCTTGGAAAATTAGAATTGGCTTCATGTCATAAATTTTGGTATGTTGTCTCATTATCATCATTCTCTTGGATGAAATTATTGACTGAGTGTGGATCATAACATAATATTTTCACTTTTTAATTGTTTGCTTGCATTGTTTTTTCTTTTTTGATTTGATTTTTCTTATGCAGCATAATAATTGTGGAAATATGTATAGAAGAATTGTACATGTTTAATATATACTGAACTACTTGCTGTTTAGGGGGTGGAGGAAGGGAGGAAAAATTTTGGAGTACAAAGTTGCAAGGGTAAATGTTGAAAATTATTTGTTCATATGTTTTTAAAATAAAAAGCTTTAATAAAAAAAAAAGAAAGAAAAAAAAGAAAAGAAAAGAAAAATCAGATGTATAAGAAAAGAAAAAAAACCTGAGAAGGAAAACAAAATGCAAGCAAACATCAATAGAGTGTGTGAAAATGCTATATTGTGGTCCACACTCAGATCCCACAGGCCTCTCCTTGGGTGTGTATTGCTTTCTTCATCATTGAATAATTAGAATTGGTTTGAAACATCTTATTGTTGAAGAGAACCATGTCCATCAGAACTGATCATCATATAGTCTTGTTGTTGCCATGCATATAATGATCTCCTGAATGTGTCTGATATTTTTTTAGAGCCCAATCTGATGAGAGTAAGATTCATACAATGCTCATCCCTCTCTCTTCTTTCCCCTCAATTATATTAGGTTTTCTTTGCCTCTTTATGACATTTTACTTTATTTTTACATCCTTTTTCTTTACCTTACTTTACTTTCTTTTTCCTCTTTTTCTAGTATGATTCCCCTTCCACCTCGTTTCTTTTTCATATTATCAAAGTAATATTAACTTATACCCCCATTCTCTAAGTATACCCATAATAGAAATATAGTTCTCAAGAGTTCTTTCCTTTTTACCTTTTTATGCTTCTCTTGAGTTCTGTATTTGGAGGTCAAATTTTTTGTTCAGATCTGGTCTTTTCATTAGAAATAGGTGAAATTCACCTATATTATTAAATTTCCATCTTCTTCCCTGGAAGATAATGCTCATTCTAGCTGGATAGCTTATTCTTGGCTATAATCCAAGTTCCTTTGTCTTTTGGAATATCTGATTCCAGGCCCTTTGATCTTAATGTGGAAGCTGACAGATTCTGGATGATTCTAATTAGAGTTCCTCGGTATTTGAATTGTTTCTTTCTAGCTGCTTGCACTATCTTTTCCTCGGTGTAATACTCCTGAAATTTAGCCATGATATTTCTTGGGGATTTAATTTAGGGGTCTCTTTCAGGAGGGGTTCAGTGAATTCTTTTGATGGTTACTTTACCTTCTGATTCTAAAACATCAGGGCAGTTTTCTTTCATAATTTCCTGTAAGATAGTGTCTAGGTTCTTTTTTTTCCCTCATGGCTTTCAGGAAGTCCAATAATCCTTAGATTGTTTTTCCTAGGTCTATTTTCCAGGTCAGTTGTTTTTCCTAGGAGATATTTCATATTTTCTTCTATTTTTTCATTTTTTTGTTTTTGTTTGATTGATTCTTAAAGTCTTATTGATTCATTCACTTCCATTTGTTCAATTCTAATTTTTAGTGAATTCTTTTCTTCAGTTATCTTTTTTAGCTCCTTTTGTAATTGGCCAATTTGTTCATTGCAATCTTTTTCCATTACACCAATTTTGTTTTTCAGTAAATTGGTGTCTTTTTCATATTTCTTTTATAGGTTACTATATGGTTTATCCATTCCTTCTTGCAATGATCTCATTTCATTTTCCCATTTTTCTTCTAACTCTCTTTTGAGATTCTTTATGCAATCTTCCAGGAAAGCCTTGTGAAATGGGGACCAGCTCATGTCTCCCTTTGTGGCTTCCTCTAGAGTTGCTTTACCTTTAGGCACCTGAGGATCTGAGGTCTGTTCTTTTCTCTCTCCACAAAAGCTGTCTGTGGTGAGAGTTCTTTTTGTTTTTTATTCATTTTTTGAAGCTTGAGGTATGTTCAAAGCAAAGAAGCTATAGCTGCTTTAATTTGCCCTGGGGCAGTTCAGTTGATTGACTTCTGGTGCTGGGCAATAGGGCTCAGGTTCGGTGTTCTCAGTGGTTTACAATCTACCTTTTACAAAAGGCAGATTGGCCAAAGCGCCTGCTTGCAACTAGGCCATAGTGGCCTAAGAGGCTCCCAGAAACTTCCCAGGTGCTTAGAAACTGCCACACTCCGAGTCCGGCCTGGCTTCCTGCCCTGTTTGTGCTGCCTTATAGGCTCAGCAAACTGTCTCCTTGCCTGACTGAAACAGACCTGTTCCAAAGCTCCTCCAAGGTAACTTCTGGGAATGTGTTATACTCCAAATATTTGGAAGCGCTTTGATTCCAGAACCAGTTCAGAGACTTAATCTGCTGTTGATTTGAGAGAAGGTCAGAGGAGGTCACAGGGAGTCCTGTCTATACTCTGCCATCTTGGCTCCACCCTCAAATCTGTTAGTTTTCAACAGGGTATGACTTTCCAATGCTGGATGACAGACTCAAGTTGTATCCCAACAATTAGTCATATTGACTTTGCAGTAAGACCTGAAACTTTCCTTGTTCATACTCCCTACCTCCTTCTCCTCTGATATAGATGCAGTCAAGAAAAATAGATAACCCTGAAGGCAGAACCAAGGTGTCAAGAGTAAAGGCAGGGACTCACTCAACTTCTCCCCCACACCCTTCCAAATTAAATTTTAAATTCCATTTTAAATAATGACTCTAAAATATTTTAGAGTATCAGAAGCTACAAAAAGATGGAATCAAACAATTTTCTAGCTGAAGAAAACTTAGAAAGGAGCAAGAAATATCTATTGCACCACAGTGGGAGAGGCAGGCCACATCAGCACAGCCTCCAACCCCAGCAAACCAGCAGAAGTCCTCGGGAGCCTCTGATCAGTGGCGCACTGGAGCTTTCCAGACCTCTCAGCTCACAGACAATTTGGAAGGTCGGGAGGAAAGATTTGTCTCACTAGGACGAGAAGGCCTTGAGAAACCAGCAAAAAAGTAGTGGAACTTGGGAGACATTGAGTTGGCAGCAGCAGGAGTGGCAATGGGCAGCTTCCAGAGGTCTCAGCCCTCTGATGTGAAGGGCATCAGGAGGAGATCTCTTTACTAGCACTGAGGCAGGACACAATTGCTTTGCCCATACTCAGATCCAGGACCTCACAGTCCCAGGACAAGGAGAAGCATTAATACACTAGAATTTATGCAATACTATAGAACTTGAGAGTGAATTTGGGATCCTCCTCACAGTTCCAAGGCAGCAAAGAGTACTTGTGGTCACTCAAAGACCGGACAATAGGCAGAAAGTAGTAAACACACTTTTCCTTGGGTCATATCACCTTGGAAGAATTGAAAATTTACAGATTCCTGGAAGATTTTTGAAAACAGCTGCACAAAACTGCTGAAGCTTCTACCCTGGAAGAGAACTGCACTTGAACAAAGACTTAAAAGTCAAGTAATAGGCTGGGAAAATGAGCAAAGAGCAGAAATAAATTCTGACCATACAAATATACTGTGTGACAAAGAAGATTAAAACATACAGTCAGAAGAAGATAACAAAGGCAAAGCGCCTATATCCAAAGCCTCTAAGAAAGGATAAAATAAAAACTGAAAGGATCCATCATCTCCTAAAAGAGATTCCAAGATGAAAAACCCCAGGAATATTATAACCAAATTCCAGAACTCCCAGATCAAGGAGAAAATATTGTAAGCATCCAGAAAGAAGCTATTCAAGTATAGTGGAGCCACAGCCAGGAGCACAAGATTTAGTAAATAATTCTACATTAAAGAATCAGAAGGCTTAGAATATGATATCCCAGAAAGCAAAAGAGTTAGGATTATAACCAAGAATCACTGACCCAGCAAAATTGAATAAATTCCTTTAGGGGGAAAATGGACATTCAATGATAGAGGGCTTTCAAGCATTTGTGATGGAAAAAACTAGCGCTCACTAAAAAATCTGACTTTTGAATCTAGGTTTTAGGAGAAACATAATGAGATAATCAGGAAAGGAAAATCATAAGAAAATTAATAAAGTTAATCTATGTACATTATTCCTACATGAAAGGATGATACTTCTAACTCATAAGAACCTTTTCATTATTGTGGCAAGTAGGAGTATATATAATTTTGAGTACGTTAAATTAAAAAGATCTTATACAAACAAAACCAATGTAGTCAAGATTAAAATGGAACCAGAAAGCTGGGGAAAAAAATTTTACATGCTGTGTTTCTGATAAAGGCCTCATTTCTTTTCTTTCTTTTTTTTTTAAATAGTTATTGCCACATAACATTTTTTGTGCAGGAGAAATCATATCTACAAGAAATAATAATCCGATAAAGGAAATACAATGCAAGCAAACCTCAATAGAGAACATGAAAATGTTATGTTGTAGTCCACATTTCACATCCTTCTCTCTGGGTGTACATGGCCCTCTTCACTGAACAATTGTAATTGGTTTGAAGCATTTCATTGTTGAAGAGAGTCATTTAGAACTGATCCTCATATAGTATTGTTGTTGCCGTGTATAATGATCTCCTGGTTCTGCTCATTTCACTGATCATCAGTTCATGCAAGTCTCTCCAGGCCTCTCTGAAATCATCCTGCTGGTCGTTTCTCACAGAGCAATAATATTCCATAACATTCATATACCATAATTTATTCAGCCATTCTCCAATTGATGGGCATCCACTCAGTTTCCAGTTTCTAGCCATTACAAAAAGAGCTGCCACAAACATTCTTGCACATGTGGGGCCCTTTCCTTATTTTATGATTTCTTTGGGATATAGCCCCAAAAGAAACACTGCTGGGTCAAAGGGCATGCATAGTTTGATAACTTTTTGAGCATAGCTCCAAATTGCTCTCCAGAATGGTTGGATCCGTTCACAGTTCCACCAACAATGCATCAGTGTCCCAGTCTTCCCACATCCCCTCCAACATTCATCATTATCTTTTCCTGGCATTCTATTTTATTTTATTTTTTTTTAGGTAGCATATTTTTTTATTTGCATAACACACATGTGGGTAAAACAATCTAAGAAGGAAAACAAAATGCATGGAAATATTCAGAGAAAGCGTTAAAATGCTGTGTTGTGGTTCACACTCAGTTCCCAGAGGCCTCTCTCTGGATGTATATGACTATCTTCATCGCTGAACAATAGGAACTGGTTTGAATCACATCATTGTTGAAGAGAACCATGTCCATCAGAATTGATCATCGTATAGTCTTGTTGCTGTGTATAATGTTCTCCTGGTTCTGCTGATTTCACTCAGCATCAGTTCATGCAAGTCTCTCCAGGCCTCTCTGAAATTGTCCTGCTGGTCGTTTCTTACAGAGCAATAATATTCCATAACATTCATATACCATAACTTATTCAGCCATTCTCCAATTGATGGGCATCCTTTCAATTTCCTGTTTCTAGTCACTACAAAAAGGGCTGCCACAAACAGTTTTGCACATGTGGGTCCCTTTCCCTCCTTTAAAATCTCTTTGGGATATAGGCCCAGTAGAAACACTGCTGGGTCAAATGGTATGCCCTGCTTGATAACTTTTTGAACATAGCTCCAAATTGCTCTCCAGAATGGCTGGATCCGTTCACAGCTCCACCAACAATGCATCAGTGTCCCAGCCCTCCCACATCCCCTCCAACATTCATCATTAACTTTTCCTGTCATTTTAGCCAATCTGACAGGTGTGAAGTGGTACCTCAGGGTTGTCTTGATTTGCATTTCTCTGATCAATAGTGATTTGGAGCAACTTTTCATATGACTATAAATAGTTTTAATTTCATCCTCTGAAAATTGTCTGTTCATATCCTTTGACCATTTATTGATTGGAGAATGGCTTGAATTTTTATAAATATGAGACAATTCTCTATATATTTTAGAGATGAGACCTTTATCAGAACCCTTAAATGTAAAGATGATTTCCCAATTTATTGCTTCCCTCCTAATCTTGTCTGCATTGATTTTGTTTGTACAAAACCTTTTTAACTTAATATAGTCAAAGTTATCTATCTGGTTTTCAATTAAGAGTTCCAGTTATTCTTTGGACATAAATTTATTCCATCTCCATAGGTCTGAGAGGTAAACTCTATTACATTCCTCTAATTTACTTATAGTATCACTCTTTATATCCAGATCATGAACCCATTTAGATCTTATCTTGGTATGTGGTGTTAGGTGTGGGTCAAGCCCTAATTTCTTCCACATTAGTTTCCAGTTTTCCCAGCAGTTTTTGTCAAATAGTGAATATTTATCCCAAAAGCTGGGGTCTTTGGGTTTATCAAAGACTAAATTGCTATAGTTATTGCCTAGTTTGTCTTGTGATTCTATCCTATTCCACTGATCGAGTACTCTATTTCTTAGCCAGTACCAAATGGTTTTGATGACCGCTGCTTTGTAATATAGTTTTAGATCTCGTACAGCAAGTCCACCATCGTTAGCCTTTTTTTTTCATTAATCCCCTTGAAATTCTTGACCTTTTGTTTTTCCAAATGAACTTTGCTACTATTTTTTTATAGATCTGTAAGATAATTTCTTGGGAGTTTGATTGATAGAGTATGGCACTAAATAAGTAAATTAGTTTGGGTAGTATTGTCATTTTTATTATATTCGCTCAGCCTACCCATGAGCATTTTAAGTTTTTCCAATTGACTAGGTCTGATTTTATTTGTGTGGAAAGTGTTTTGTAGTTTAGTTCATATAGTTCCTGACTATCCCTTGGCAGATAAATTCCCAAATATTTTATACTATCAACAGTTAATTTGAATGGAATTTCTTTTTGTATCTCTTGCTGCTGAACTTTATTGGTAATATATAAAATTGCTGATGATTTATGTGGATTAATTTTGAATCCTGCCACTTTGCTAAAGTTGTGAATTGTTTCTAGTAGTTTTTTAGTTGAGTCTTTAGGGTTCTCTACGTATATCATCATGTCATCTGCAAAGAGTGATAATTTGGTTTCCTCATTACCTACTCTAATTCCTTTAATCTCTTTTTCTTCTCTTACTGCCAAAGCTAACATTTCTAAGACAATATTAAATAATAGTGGTGACAGTGGGCAGCCTTGTTTCACTCCTGATCTTATTGGGAATGGTTCTAGTTTGTCTCCATTACATATGATGCTTTCTGATGGTTTTAAGTACATGCTACTAATAATTTTAAGGAAAAGCCCATTTATTCCTATACTCTCCAGTGTTTTTAATAGGAATGGGTGTTGGATTTTATCAAAGGCTTTTTCTGCATCTATTGAGATAATCATATGGTTTTTATTAATTTGGTTATTAATATAATTGATTATGCTAATAGTTTTCCTAATATTGAACCAGCCCTGCATTCCTGGTATAAATCCTACTTGGTCATGATGCATTATCCTGGGGATGACTTTCTGTAATCTTGTTGCTAAAATCTTATTTAAAATTTTTGCATCAATATTCATTAGGGAAATGGGTCTATAGTTTTCTTTCTCAGTTTTCTCCCTATCTGGTTTAGCTATCAGCACCATATCTGTGTCATAGAAGGAATTTGGTAGTACACCTTCTTTCCCTATTTTTTCAAATAGTTTATATAGTATTGGGATTAATTGTTCTTTGAATGTTTGGTAAAATTCACATGTAAATCCATCTGGCCCTGGAGATTTTTTCTTAGGGAGTTGATTAATAGCTTGTTCTATTTCTTTTTCCAAAATAGGACTATTTAAATAATTTATTTCCTCTTCTGTTAATCTGGGCAATCTATATTTTTGTAGATATTCCTCCATTTCATTTACATTATCAAATTTATTGGCATAAAGTTGGGCAAAGAAACTCCTAATTATTACTCTCATTTCCTCTTCATTGGAGGAAAGTTCTCCCTTATCATTTTTGAGACTAATAATTTGATTTTCCTCTTTCCTTTTTCTAATCAAATTAACTAAAGGCTTATCTATTTTGTTGGTTTTTTCATAAAACCAACTCTTACTTTTATTTATTAATTCAATAGTTTTCTTATTTTCAATTTTATTGATCTCCCCTTTAATTTTCAGAATTTCCAATTTGGTATTTAATTGAGGGTTTTTAATTTGGTCTTTTTCTAGCTTTTTTAATTGTAAGCCCACTTCA
>JAJPUD010000977.1:394982-416651 GCA_023553655.1 Myrmecobius fasciatus
ATTTTGTTGGTTTTTTCATAAAACCAACTCTTACTTTTATTTATTAATTCAATAGTTTTCTTATTTTCAATTTTATTGATCTCCCCTTTAATTTTCAGAATTTCCAATTTGGTATTTAATTGAGGGTTTTTAATTTGGTCTTTTTCTAGCTTTTTTAATTGTAAGCCCACTTCATTAATCTTCTCTTTCTCTGTTTTACGCAAGTAAGCATCTAGAGATATAAAATTACCCCTTATAACCGCTTTAGCCGTGTCCCACAAATTTTGGTATGTTGTCTCATTGTTGTCATTCTCCTGGATGAAATTTTCGATTGTGTCTATAATTTGCTCTTTCACCCATTCGTTCTTCAGGATTAGATTATTTAATTTCCAAATAACTTGTGGTCTATTTTCTCCTGGCCTTATATTACATGTGAGTTTTATTGCATCATGATCTGAGAAGGATGCATTTACTATTTCTGCTTTTCTGCATTTGATTTTGAGGTTTTTATGCCCTAACACATGATCAATTTTTGTATAAGTTCCGTGAACCCCTGAGAAAAAAGTATACTCCCTTCTATCACCATTCAATTTCCTCCAGAGATCTATCATACCTAACTTTTCTAGCCTTTTGTTAACCTCCCTAACTTCTTTCTTATTTTGTGATTTGATTTAATCTAATTCTGAGAGAGCAAGGTTGAGATCCCCCACTAGTATAGTATTACTGTCTATTTCTCCTTGCATCTGTTAGTTTCTCCTCTAAGAATTTGGATGCTATACCACTTAGTGCATATATGTTAAGTATTGATACTGCTTCATTGTCTATGGAACCCTTCAGTAAAATATAGTTTCCTTCCTTATCTCTTTTAATTAGATCTATTTTTGTTTTTACTTGATCTGAGATAAGGATTGCTATCCCTGCCTTTCTTTGTTCACCTGAAGCATAGAAAATTCTGCTCCAGCCCTTTACCTTCACTCTGTATGTATCTCTGTGTTTTAGATGTGTTTCTTGTAAACAACATATTGTAGGATTCTGGCTTTTAATCCAGTCTGCTACCCGCTTCTGTTTTATGGGAGAGTTCATCCCATTCACATTCACAGTTAAAATAACTATATCTATATTCCCTGCCATCTTATTTACTCAGTTATGATTTTCTCTTCCCTTTCCCCTCTCTCCCTTCCTTCCTCCCCAGTACTTTATTTTTGATGACCACCTCCCACCAATAATCCTCCCCACTTTAGAGTCCCTCCCTCCCCTTTATACCTTTCCCCTAATCCTTCTATTAGTTTATCCCTTTCCTTTCCTCCTTTCCCTTCCACCTTCCCACAAGGAGGGTCAGGCCTTTCTTTGAAGCCAAATGTGTCTGATATACTCTTTTAGAGTCCAATCTAATGAGAGTAAGGTTTACACAATACTCATCACCCTCCCTTCTTTCCCTCAATTATATTAGATCTTCTATGTCTCTTTATGAGATTTTGCCTTATTTTACCTCCTTTATTTTTACTTTATTTTGCCTCCTTCCCCCCCTTTTTTCAGTATGGTATCCTTTCCATCTCTAGTTTCCTTTCCATTATTATCAAAGAAAAATCGAATTATACCCCCATTCTTTAAGGATACCTATAGTAGAAATATAGTTCTCAAGAGTTCTTTCCTTTTTACCTTTTTATGCTTCTCTTGAGTTCTGTATTTGGAGGTCAAATTTTTTGTTCAGATCTGGTCTTTTCATTAGAAATAGGTGAAATTCACCTATATTATTAAATTTCCATCTTCTTCCCTGGAAGATAATGCTCATTCTAGCTGGATAACTTATTCTTGGCTGTAATCCAAGTTCTTTTGCCTTTCGGAATATCTGATTCCAGGCCCTTTGATCCTTCAATGTGGAAGCTGACAGATCCTGTGTAATTCTACAGTTCCTCGGTATTTGAACTGTTTCTTTCTAGCTGCTTGCAATATCTTTTCCTTGGTGTGATAGTCCTGAAATTTGGCCACAATATTCCTTGGGGTTTTAATTTTGGAGTCTCTTTCCGGAGGTGATCGGTGAATTCTTTCAATACCAATTTTGCCTTCTGATTCTAAAACATCAGGGCAGTTCTCTTTCACGATTTCCTGAAGATAACATCAAGGTTCTTTTTTTCATCATGGCTTTCAGGGAGTCCGATAATCCTTAGATTGTCTCTCCTGGATCTGTTTTCCAAGTCAGTTGTTTTTCCTAGGAGATATTTCATATTTTCTTCTATTTTTTCATTTTTTTGTTTTTGTTTGATTCTTGAAATCTTATTGAGTCAATTACTTCTATTTGTTCAATTTTAATTTTTAGAGTATTATTTCCTTCAGTTATCTTTTTTGGCTCATTTTGTAGCTGGCCAATTGAATTTCTTGATTCAATGCATTCTTTTTCCATTTTGCCAATTTTATTTTTCAATGAATTGTGTCTTTTTCCAATTCACCAATTTTGTTTTTCAGTGAATTGTTGTCTTTTTCCAATTTGCCATTTTTATTTTCCAGTGAATTGGTGATTTTTTCCAATTCATCAATTTTGTTTTTCAGTGAATTGTTTTCTTTTTCCAATTCACCAGTCCTGTTTTCCAGTTTTTGATATCTCTGTTGCCCTGATCTCAATTTATTTCCCCATTTTTCTTCTAGCTCTCTTTTGAGATTCTTTATGCAATCTTCCAGGTAAGCCTTCTGGAAAGGAGACCAGCTTAAGTCTGCCTTTGTGGCTTCATCTAGGATTGTTTTCAGAATCTCAGGATCTGGGGACTGCTCTATTTTTTCTCCGTAAAAGCTGTCTATGGTGAGAGCTCTCTTCTGTTTCTTACTCATGCTTTTGAGTTGAGGTATCAGTCACCAGCAGGGAATATTGCCGCAGTTTCAACTTGCCCTGGGGCAGTTTGCCGAGTTAACTTCCGGTCTGAGGTTGATGGGGCTAGATCCGCACTAGGACCACGTTTTCAGCTGCTCTCAATCCACCCTTTACCAAAGGCAGATCTGCCAAAGCACCTGCCCGCAAGCAGAGCAAAGTGGCCCAGGCGTCTCCCAGGGGCTTCCTGGGTGCCTATAATCCGCCCCTCTATCGCAGGCCTGACTTCCGCCCCGGCTGGTGTCTGACCTCGACCAGCGATTTCCCCTGAGGCTAACCTTCTCCGAAGTTTTTTCAAAGTAGATTGTTGATAGAAGTGCATTGTAGTCCAAGTGTTTGGTGGAGCTCTCTCTCCCGAACCAGTTCGGAGGCTCAATTTGTCTGGGTCTGAGGGAAGGTCTCAGGAGTTCACAGAGAACGCTGTCTGCAGTTTGCCATCTTGGCTCCGCCCCCCTTTTCCTGTCATTTTAGCCAATCTGACAGGTGTGTAGTGGTACCTCAGAGTTGTCTTAATTTGCATTTCTCTAATCAATAGTGATTTGGAGCATCTTTTCATATGATTAGAAATAGTTTTAATTTCATCATCTGAAAATTGTCTGTTCATATCCTTTGACCATTTATCAATTGGAGAATGGCTTGCATTCTTATAAATATGAGACAATTCTCTATATATCTTAGAGATGAGACCTTTATCAGAACCCTTAAATATAAACATGAAGGCCTCATTTCTAAAATATAGAGATAATTGACTCAAATTTATAAGAATACAAGCCATTCCTCAACTGATGAATGGTCAAAAGGATACAATTTTCAGACAATAAAATTAAAGCCATCTATAATCATATGAAAAAATGCTCTAAATCACTACAAAGAAGTTCAAATTAAAATAACTGAGGTATCACCCTCACCGCTCATTGGCTAAGATAACAGGAAAAGATAATGATAAATGTTGTGGGGATATGGGAAAACTGGAACACAGTTGCACTGTTGGTGGAGTTGTAAATTGATCCAACCATTCTTGAGAGCAATTTGGAACTATGTCCAAAGGCCTATCAAACTGTGCATACCTTTTGGTCCAGCACTCTACTGAGCCTGTATCCCAAAGAGATAATAAAAAAGAGAAAAGGACTTATATGTGCAAAAAATGTTTGTAGCAGCCCTTTTTGTAATGGCAAGAAACTGGGAATTGAATAGATGCCCATCAGTTGGGGAACAGCTGAATAAATTATGATATGTGAATGTAATGGAATATAATTGTTTATAAGAAACAATCAGCAGGATGATTTCAGAAAGGCCTGGAGAGACTTACATAAACTGATGATAAGTGAAATGAGTAGCACCAAGAGAACATTGTACACAGCAACAAGATTATATGATGATCAACTGTGAAGGACTTGGCTCTTTTCAACAATGAGATAATTCAAGGCAATACCAATAGATTTGTGAAGGAAAGAGCCATCCATATCCAGAGAAAGAACTATGGAGATTGAATGTGGATCAAACCATAGTATTTTTACTTTTTGTTATTGCTATTGTTTTTGTTTGTTTTTTTCCTTTCACCTTTTGACCTAATTTTTCTTGTGCAGTATGATGAACGTGTTAAGTATGTATAGAACTGCACAAGTTTAACCTATATTTGATTACTTGCTGTCTAGGGGAGGTAAGTGAGGGGGAAGAGGAAGAAAAATTTGGAACATAAAGTTTTGTAAAAGTGAATGTTGAATATCTTTACATGTATTTGGAAAAATAAAATACTATTTAAAAATAAGTTTTACATATAACTGGGGGAAAATAAAATATTAAATAAGAAAAAAAGGAAAAACAAATGGCTTTAGTCAGGTGGCATGACTAACAATGCATTCAGAACAGTAAGTGAAACTATCAACATTATGAGCTCAAATTAGACTAATGTGCATAAAATTTTGCTTCACCAACCTTTAGGCCCTATGTAAATGCCAATTATTATATCACTTAAACAGGTATTTAAAATTAAATGTCTGTTAAAAACCATAATGTACTTGGGACTGGGCATATAAAGACATAAATATATAAACAGAATAGTCTTGCCTCCCAAGAGTCTTTACTTTCATAATGATGAAGATAACAGTCACAGGGCATCCTCTCTTCAGCATAGATGGTTACGTTGCTCTGGCTTAGAAATCATCAATGACTTCTTATTGCTTGCACTGTTCCCTGTGCCTGGAACCTTCTTTATTCTTGTTGAATTTCTATCCTCTAAAACTTAACACAAATATTATGTCTTCCATAAATATCTATCTGATTTGTTAGCAAAGACCTTCCTTACTCCTGGACATAATGTAGCACTTCTTACAACTCTCTGATGTAATATTGTATTTGTAATTATCCTCATCTGTGTTTGTATCTTTCCTAGAATTCAGATTTTTTTTCTTTCATACAGTGATGAAAAGAAAGGGGGAAAAAAGAGGAAAGGAAGGGAGTGATATAAAGATCACTAGAGATAAGAGTTGGAAAATCTGGTCCCAGCCTTTGCCACCAGCTTGATTTTGGGCAAAATACTTCACTAAGCTTCATTTTGCTCATTTGTGAAATAAGGATATTAATAAAGGCAGTAGACACTGGGCCTGGAGTCAGGAAATCTCAAGTTCAGATATAATCTCTGATACTTATGACAATGCTGTGTGACTCCAAGAAAGTCACTTAAACTCTGACTGTTCCCTTAACTGTAAAAAGGGTTGTGAGAATCAAATGAAAAAATAATTGTAAAGAACTTGGCACAGTGCCTGGCATATAAAATGTCAGCTATTTTATTATTAAGTCAAATCATGTTAGCAAGAGAGTCTGTTCACTGCAAAACATTAAATAAATGCAAGCCACTAGTCTACCAGTTTTTATGCTTTGGAAATGTTTTGTTAAGGCCTTTTGGTTTTACACCATAGTCATTTCTGAAAACCCTCTCTTCAGATTTAACTCTCCTTTGTAACATTAAAAAAAAATCCAAACAACTGAATAAATTAATACTACTTGGAGTTCAGAGGGGTAAATGAAGAGATAGTTATTTCTAATTTTACTTAACATTTAGCAGCAAATGCTTGTTAAAGAGATTTGGAGGTGAGGGGAGGAAAGGGAGAGAGGTAGGTAAAACAGCATCCACAGAAAGAAAAGTAGCCCCGGGGCAGCTAGGTGGCGAAGTGGATAGAGCACCAGCCCTGAAGTCAGGAGGACCTGAGTTCAAATGTGGTCTCAGACACTTAACATTCCCTAGATGTTTCACCCTGGGCAAGTCACTTAACCCCAATTGCCTCAGCAAAAAAAAAAATAAAATAAAAAAAAAAGAAAAGTAGCCCAAACACGAAATATATCCAAATGAAGTTTATTAAAGAATATTTTTAAACAACTAATAAATGCTTAAAGAAAGCTAAAAATGGTAAAATTATCAAGTCTGAGTTTTAATGTGGACTTGTACAAGCAGATCTATAGGTCAACTCAGGGGGGTGCAAGAACAAATTTGGTTATTTGTGCCAGTAATATATTATTTTCCCTCAATTTCCATAGGTTCTAAGGACAGTCATTGGTATGGAATTGTTATCTCTCACACTCCCAGAATTATGCTGTGAGCTCATTAAGCACTGTAATTACTTGAGACGGCAAAGAGAGAAGAAAAAGAAAGTGGAAACAAAAGTCTAACTCTGCAATTTATTGTTCTCATGAAGACAGAGGCCTGCTCCCAAGACCCTGGCTAGATTATATGAAAGATTATGTGTACATTTAACCAAAGTCCAGACACACTCTCCTACACAGATAACCATGAGCTCATAAGGAACTTCATAGCAAAACAATGAACAAAGGTAACCTTAGAACTGTTCCTGGTTTGTGACTTGACAATTTTACAGAATCTAAGTATGTTATGAATTGTTATGAACATGAAAATGTACTCTGCTTGTCCATATATTGAGATATTTTACATGTGAGATGGAGGAGCATTCAGTTCTACAAAACCAAGATGTTGACCACATTTTACTATATGAGTTTCCTTTCATTTTTAATCTTCAATTTCTCCTTACATACATCTTCATATTTATATATGTTTATGTATGTATATATAAACTAGAATTGGCTAAAAGTTTCCTTATCTCTAAAACAAGGATATACATACATATACATATATATATATATTTTAAATCAGTTCCATAAGAAGTAAAGTGCTTCTAAAGTACTTTGGTGCCACTTCTGGTCATGTCAGTAGAGCCCAAGTTCTGGCAGTTTACTAAAAATAGAGATTTTGATTACAATCCCAGTAACATACTATCTATTTTCCAAGTTTGTAGAAAAAAGGTTTTAAGATGATAATTTTTTTGAGAAAGGGAATGACAAGGTTTTTAAATCTGTATGATCTTAAAGATAATCCACCAAGAGAGTAGCTGCAATCTACACTGGTGGAGAAAATAGTTATTCTGATGAAACCAGGGTGAAGTGAAATATTGAAGAGGAAGGAGTAATAAATGAGTTTAGTAATGTACAAGGTTGATGCTTTTTGATTTATGAGTAAATTGGATTTAAGTGAGGCAGAACTGCATGAAGTCATTCAGAGTCATGACTGTCTAGTGGCAGGACAGAGTCAAGACAACTGGTGATGGCTTGAAATCTTCAATGTCTAAGAAGTGCTAAGCAGCCACTTCATCTGCCTTCATGACTATTGAAACAAACTGTTCTCATCTGTCCATTCCACTAAGGGAAGCCTTCATATGTTTAGGGTAGATAATCCCCTAATTCACCAATAAGTTTAGGACCCCCTCAGTTACTCTCAACCTGGCTTAGCCCATCTACCGAAATGGTTTACTGGAGTGTGGCCACTGTGCATGCTATAGCTTCTTGGAGCCACAGATGAGATTTAGGTGGATCAGGTAAACACCAAAAGTGGAAAGCAATACTGAAGGGCTTAACAACCCTCATATCAGAGGTACTAGTCTTCTTTGAACATAACCTATACCCTAGTAATGTGCAAAAAGCTTATTAGAGAACCAATAATATTTTATTTATTTATATATTTTATTATATATTATATTATATTTTTCATCATTCATCACCTCTCCCCCACTGATTTTTTCCCTAAACTCCCAAGCAATTTTTTTTGCAATAAGAATTAGATTTCAAACTTTCTTGCCATGGTAATTTATTTTTTTGTGACTTTTTGTGACTAGTTAAAGACATACACCTAGTGAAAAAAACCATAAACAGGCATTCCTATATTATAAAGTTTTTACAAAGTATGATACTGAGAAAAGCTCATGACATAAGAGTATAGCTAGTATACAAAGGAGAAAAGTGGCTTTTATTTTTAAAAAATTATTTCGGAAAATGGAAAGACAACAAGCTCAAACCTTATTTGAAAATTAATGTCAACTTTATTCAGAATTAATAATCACATAATTTTAAAATGATTTTCCTGAAAGACTTGTACAAAAAATAACCTTTACAATTGCCATGAACTCTGAAAGTCTGGTCTATTGTTGGCGAGATCACTCTTTGAAAAAAAGAAATCTAATAGTTCCACAATATCTACTTATTTAATTAAAAACAAAAATATTTAAAATGTTTTCTATTTGTCCTTCATGATAAACAATGCTATACTACTTTAAAACTTCACTTAGTAAAATTTTAGTCACTCTGGTCAATCTTTCAAATTTTACAAATAAGTAACATGCATAAGAAAAAAAAAAAGATAACCTTGTCTAATTACTTGCAATAGTAACAAGGGAATTACACTTAGTTAAACCCAAATTAAAGAGAGTTGAATTAAGGTTGATACAAAGAAAGATATGCTCTGGATTTGCCGTCCTCTGAATTTCTTGAAGCATCAAGTGAAGTGTAAAGAGTTCAAAGAACTTCTTATTACTCCTGTAAGAAATATTTTTCCATTAAATTAATCATGTACAATGTCAATAATGATATAAGAAATGTTATCTAGTAACACTAAAAATAAAAGAATGATAGAATTCCCTGGGAATTTTAATGGACTGCAATCACAATAAGAATCAACAGTGCCATTTATAAGTACAAAAGGACTAATGCAATCTTAGCCTATATACAGAAAAAATATAATGCCTAGAATTGTTTTTTTCTGTATATAGGCAATTATATAGAATTATATAGGCAACAAAATTTGGTTGAACTCTAAATCCTAATCACGTATTTACAGTAATATGCTGTTCTGTACAATACATTTTTGGAAAGAACCTGACAAACTGTGGAATTTGGGGAAGCAGGAGAAGAGAATGTCCAGAAGACATTGTGAGGGACTTTGATACTTTATCACCAGTTGAATGAAATAGGAATATTTCATCTAAAGAAGAGAAGAAACGAATATGGGGGTTTTCTTCAAGTATTAGAATAGACTTGTTTCATTTGATCTCAGAAAACAGTCTAACATCAGTGAGAAGAAGCTGCTGAGACAAAACAGAAATGAATGTAAGGAAAAAGTTCCTAACATTTAGGAAGTGAAATAAGTTGCCTTGGCAGGAAGTGGGCTTCCCTTTACTTTACCCTTTTTGCCCAGGGTAATACAAGAAAAATTAAGATTTCAATCACAGGTTCTTTTGACTCCAAATGCAGACATTACATTTTACTGTCTCTACTAAAGCATTTTCTTGTGATAAAACTAATGAATAAGCCTAAGTTTAAAAGAAGGATGCTAAGAGGTGTAAAGAGAAAAACACTATAAATGAACAAAGTATTTACTTGATTTTGGAGAGTTTCTGTAGTATAATGCTGAGTTTTTCCAGTATTTGTAGATCAAGTTTAGGGTGTCGGAGTAGCACAGAACAAGTACGAAAAAATAATATATTGCTACAGGCTTCTAGGAAAGGCTGTAAGAATCCTATAAAAAATAAAATGAATTGTATTAATAGCATACAATGAGAAAAATAGAAACTACATGTTTTTGATGCTTTTTACTTGATTTTAAACTTTTAAAAAATTCTACAGCAACATAGGATCAAGGGTCTTAGAAAAGAGTCCAATGAAATTAATTTAGTCCAGTTTTTTTTTTTTTAAAACAAATGAGGAAACTAAGGGCCAGAGAGGCTAACTGAACTAACCCCCAGTTTCTTAAACTGTGATTCATGACCCCAAAGGGGATCTCAACTGATTGTGGGGTTTGCAAAATTTATGATTAATAGTAAATGTGTGATTTGTATACCTGTATTACATACTTATATAGCTAGGACCATATAAAAATTTTGGGGGCAAAAAGAGGATACAAATGGAAAAAGGATGAGAAGCCCAAAGTTAATCAAGTCAATTAGGTAATATGTAGCAAAGCTGAGATTTGAACTCATTTTGGCTGATTCTAAATCCAATGTGCTTGCTTCATATTGCTTTATTATCATAATTGCCTCTAAAACATCATTACATTTGGAGAGGGTACGAGGAGAGAAGAATCAACTATTTTACCTTTTTCTCCAATTTTTTAAAATTTTTATTTAAAGTTTGACTTTCATCTTCTGTCTCATCCTTATTCCTTGCCTTTGCCCCTCCCTGAGACAGAAAAGCAATCGGATAATATGCAATTATGTAAAATATATTTATATTAGTCATTTACAAGAAGCCTTGAATAAAAGAAAAAAATGAAAGTGAAAAATAGCATGCTTCAGTCTGTATTCAATCAATATCAGTTCTTTCTCTGGAGGCAGATATTATGCTTCATTATTAGTCCTTTGGGATTGTCTTGGATCACTGTATTTCTGAGAAAATAACCTTTCATAATTTTTCATGGAATGATATTGCTATTACTATGAACATCATTTTCCTGGCTCATTTCATTTCACAATGCATCAGTTCAAGTAAGTCTTTTCAGGTTTTTCTTAAAAGCATCCTATTTGTCATTTCTTATAATACAATAATATTACATTATAATCATATACCACAGCTTGTTTAACCATTCCCCAATTGATGGATATTCCTTTGGTTTTCAATTCTTAGTCACCACAAAAAGAGCTGCTTATTATAAATATTTTTGTATAATTAGGTTTTTTTTTTAATGTCTTTGGGATATAGACCTACCAGTGGTATTGCTGGATAAAAACATTGTGTATAGCTTTATAGCTCTTTGGATATTGCTCTCCAGAATCGGTGATCAGTTCACATGGAGCATAAGATGTAAGATGATTAGTGGAGGAGAGTGGATAAGGTAAAGGTTATGAAATTTGATCCTAGAGATGACAGGAACCCAGCAAAGTTAAAAAAGAGAGAGAGAGAAACAGGGACAGACAGACAGACAGACAGACACACACACACACACATTGCAGACATGTACTTTAGGAGAATTACTTTTACTAATGAGGAGAAGATGGACTGGAATGGGGAGACCAGTGGTGTGCAAAACAACCAATTGTCTATTGCAGTAATTCAGGCAAGAGGTGCTGTCCTAGAGTGACAACACACACACACACACACACACACAGAAGTACACAAAGTACTGAAGTACACAAAGGATTTAAAGGGTTAAAATGAGGAACAGTTGTATTCTAGAAATGGGGATCAAGTCAAGGGTACAAGGCGAAACAGTGAGGGAAAAAATGACCAACATTTAACAGTTTTTCTAGAATATTTGATTTAATTTATAAATGTTGGCTTTCAGGAGGAAGTATGAGTAAGATATATACTCAGTAAAGAAACAGGCCTTTTGTTTGATCAAATTAAGAGAGATGATTCTTACATATCAATAAGTGAATACCAGATTATATATTAGAAAATATATCACCTATAGAAGTATATTCATAAAGACTAGGTACATTTAAAAACGTTAATAAATCAGATTGTATAACTTACATCTGATTGCTTACCATCTCAGGGAGGAAAAGGAAGGAAGAAGAAAAAGAATTTGTAACTCAAAACTTTTACACAAATTTTTTTCCCCAAAAAAATAAATCAAGTTTCAGGTACTGTGCATAAACATGTAAACAGCATTTAAAAGTTATTAAACCAGGAGTAGAACCAAGATAGCAGAATAGAGGCAAGAATTCACCAAACCACTGCAAATTCCTTTAAATAATGGCTCTAAAGAAATTTTAAAGCATCAAAACACACAAAAAGTAGTAGTAAAACATTTTCCATCTGAAGACAACTTAGAAGCTCAGCAGAAAAGGTCTGTGACACTAGGAAGAGAAGTCCAGAGCACAGCCCGCCTTAGGTCTGACTCAATCAGTGGCAGTACTGGTGGCTTCTAAACCTGTCAGCTCAGGGACACCAGGAAAGACCTGGAAGATCAGCAGAAAAGGTCTGTAGAACTAGAATGGGAGCCAAGTGGGCAATCCAGCATAGGCCCAACCCCAGCCCCAGCCCCAGCCCCAGACCCAGCCCCAGCCCCAGCCCCAGCCCCAGCCCCAGGGTCAGTGAGGCAGGACCTCAGAATCAGCAGCAATGCTGGAAACTTCTGGACCTCTTGGCCTTGGGACACCAGGAAGGACTCAGAAGGTCAGTGGAGAGGGTCTGTGGCAATGGGATGGTAATTCAGTGGGCAGTTCTAGAACAGGCCAGAGCCCCAGCCCTAGCAAGCACACTAGACCTTTTAGCTACTATTGGGTGGGGACACACCTAACAAGCTCCAGTGCTTGCTTGTGGTCAAATCCCTATGAATCTCTGAAAACAGCTGCACAAAACCCCTGAAGCTTGGGACAGTGCATCCTCCACCCTGGAAACAGAGCTCTACTTTAACAAAGAGTTAAAAGCTGAATAATAGGCTAGAACAATGAGCAGAAAACAGAAAAAGTTTCTGACCATTGAAAGTTATGATGTTGACAAGATCAAAACATAACACTCAGAAGATAACAAAATCAAAGCTCCTACATCCAAAGCCTCCAAGAAAAATAACAATTGGGCTTAGATTACGGAAAAGCTCAAAAGAGACTTTGAAAATCAAGTAAGAGAGATAGAGGA
Source organism: Myrmecobius fasciatus (assembly GCA_023553655.1). Classification (NCBI taxonomy): domain Eukaryota; kingdom Metazoa; phylum Chordata; class Mammalia; order Dasyuromorphia; family Myrmecobiidae; genus Myrmecobius; species Myrmecobius fasciatus. The sequence continues at coordinate 407,737 of JAJPUD010000977.1, forward strand.
AAAATTAGGGAAAGAATTGAGCGTGGTGCAAAAAAAAAAAAAAAAACACTAATGAGAAGAATGCCTTAAAAAGCAAAATTGACCAATTGGGAAAGGAGGTACAAAGCTCACTGAGGAAAACAATTCCTTAAAAGATAGAATTGAGCAAATGGAAGCTAACAACTTTACGAGAAATCAAGATACAATAAAGCAAATCCAAAAAAATGAAAAAAAATTTTAAAATGTGAAATATCTCATTGGAAAAAACAACTGACCTAGAAAATAGATCCAGGAGAAATAATTTAAAAATTATTGATCTACCTGTAAGTCATGATCAAAAAAAAAAGCCTGAATTCCTCTTTCAGAGGAAAAAGCTGTCATTCAATGAAAACAGAGGACTTTCAAACATTTTTGATGAAAAGATCAGAGCTGAATGGAAAATCTGATTTTCAAATAGAGGACTCTGGAGAAGCATAAGGAGGTAATGAGGAAAATGAAATCATAAGGGGCTTAAGGTTTAAATGTTTACATTCCTATATGGGAGGATGATAACTTTCTCATACTTCTCATAATTAGAGCAGTTAGATGGAATATATATAGACAGAGGGCACAAGTGTGAGTTGAATATGAAGAAATAATCTCTTTTTTTAAAATGATGAAATTAAGGGGTAAGAGAGGAATGTACTTGGAGAAAGGGAAAGGGAGAGGTAGAATGGTGCAAATTATCTGCTATTAAAAAAAGAGACAAGAAAAAGCTTTTACAGTGGAGGGGAAAGGGGGAGAAAAAGGTAAGTGAGGGAACCTTACTCTAATCAGAATTGGCTCAAGTAGGAAATAATACATATATTCACTAGAAGTATAGAAATCTATGGGATATGGGAAGGGGGGGAAAGATGATAAAAGGGAGAGCATATTGGGGGAGGGAATGGTCAGTAAGAAAATACTTTTGAGGAGGTACAGGATAAAAGCAGACAGAATAAATGGGGGGGGGGAAATACATAGAAGGAACAGAGTACAATTAAAAAAAAAAGTCATGCCCCAATTGATAAATGATCAAAAGATATGATGTGTGCCCAAAGGGCTATAATTTCATGCATATCCTTTGACCTAACAATACCACTAATAGGCATGAATACCCAGAGAAATTTGGAAAAAAACAAAAAGAAAAATGGCCTATATATACAAAAAAATATTTATAACAGCTCTCTTCTCAGGACAAAAAAAAAAGAAAATTGAGGGGGATGCCTTTTAATTGGGGAATGGTTCAGTAAACTGTGGTATGGGTGATGGAATATTATCATTCTCTAGGAATTGATGAGCAAGATGCTCTCAGAGGGGGAAAAAAAACCCCCAACACCTGGAAAGTCACCCACGAACAAAGTGAAATATACTATATACAAGTAATAAGAATGTTGTAGATGACCAGCTGTAGGTGACTTAGATATTCTCAGATATTCTCCTCAACTACTCTGAAGGACTTATGAAAAATCCTATCCATGCCCAGAAAAGGAACTGATTTGTGTCTGAAGGCAGACTGAAGCATTCCCTCTTTCTCTATCTTTTTAATTTAATTTTTCTCAAGAGTTTTTATTTTCATTAAGGTGGTAGATCCATATTTTCTTTCACAAATAGGCAACCACTGATGATTTCTGAACAAGGAAAAAACACGACTGGATTTGGTTTTTTCAAAGATTATTTTGGCAACTGAATGGTGAGTACAGGAAGAAATAGGAAGCAAGGAGACTAATTAGGAAGAAATTATATAAGTGATCAGGGTTTAAACTATAGGTAAAGAAGAGGAAAGATGTGAGATACATGAAAGCAGAACCCACAAGACATCGCTTGATTGAGGAAATAAAGAAGAGTCAATTATGTATGACTGAAGTTATAAACTTGACCAATTGCAAGGGCGGTGGTACCCTCAAAAGATATAGGGAAATTTGGAGTAGGAAAGGGATTTGAAGAAATATGAGTTGATTTGGGACAAGGTGAGTTTGAATTTGACTTTTATGGAAATGTTTTGTATAACTTCACATGTGATTTCTTAATTGTGGGTAGGGATAAGGGAGAGAACCTGGAACTCACCAATCTTAAAAACATGTAAAAATTGTTTTGAATATAACTAGGGAAAAATATTAAATAAATAAAAGTTATTGAACCCTGAAACTATACAAAAATTAACTTTCATTTCAGATTCTATAAAAATGAAAAATCACTGCTGCAGATCAAGAGGCAAACAGTATCATATGACCACAAAAATTAAAAATAATGTGACAAGATGATTCACTTGGTGTCATCACTGAGTGTTCTATTTCCCTGAACTCTGGCATCTAGTCACTTTCCTTTTACTTATATAGCCTCTCACTTTATTAAGGCCTTTATCCATGTTTCCTCAAAGCTCAGCTCAAGTGTCATCTATTCCATGAAGCTGCTACTAATTTCCCTCATCATCAGTTCATTTGTTTTTTTAAATGACTTTTTTTTATTCCAGTAGAATGTGAACTTATTGATGGCAGAGACTTTTTTGTCATTGTATCCCCAGTGCTTAAGTAGTGTACTTTAAAGAGGCAATTAATTAATTAAAAGGTGTCTGATAAATATTTGTTGAATTGAACTGAAATGAATACATAAAATACTTAAGACTACATGAACTCTAAGATATCTTCTACCTTTTAAATCTATAATCTGGAGAGCTTATAAATATAAAAACCAAAATTACTAAAATTCAAAAAGCCCTCCACTCCAGGAATTAATTGTTATTTACTTCTCTGTATACATGTTGTTTCCTCAAATTTAAAAAAGGCTGTTGTTGTTTTCATTTCTGCCTTTGGTTCAATGGATAAGTCAGGAAAACCTGAATTCAAACTTGGTCTTAGGCACTTCCTAACTGTGTGACCCTGGGCAAGTCACTTACCCTCTGTTTGCCTCAGTTACCTTATCTCTAAAATAAGGATAACAGCAGCTAACTTTGCAGTTATGGTGAGGATCAAATGAAATAATGTTTGTAAAATATTTAGCACAGTGCCTGAAGCACAGTAAGCATTACATTAATGTTAGCTATTATCATCACCATCTTTATATCCCCAATATCAATATTATTAAACTTTTGAAAGAGAACAGAACCTTGTGAAGGATGTGTCTATAAATATGAGTGTGAGTATCTGTGTATATAGGGAAAGATAGATGGATGCTAATTGCCAAAGTAAGATAAATTTCCAATATAAGAGAAAACTCATAGTTTTTAAGAAAATAAAATGGCCCATCACATCTGAAATCAATCAATAATCAGTCAAAAAACAATTATTAAATAAATACTTAATATAGGCCAGATACTGTTTAATGCTGGAGATACAACGAAAGGCCAAAAATAGTTTTGTTTATGAGAACTCAATGGGGAGAACATGCAAATAACAAGGCACAAATAAGCTATATAAAGGATAAAATTGGAAATAATGAAGAGAATTAAGATGGACTGAGAAAGATATCCTATGGAAAATGAAATTTTATCTAGGACTTGAAATCCAGAAAGCCAAAATAAAGAGGCTTGACCAGGTTAGGTCACCCAACGCAATGTGAAAGCTGGCAGCATCTCCAGCTCCAGAGTGGAAACCTAGTGATGATATCCTGGTCTCCTTGCAAAATAAACTTGGGACAGTCTCCCTTGTACCCTAGAAATAGAGTTCAACTTTAAAAAATGAGCAGAAAATCAAAAAGAGCCCTCACCATAGAAAGCTACTAGGGCAATAGGGGAGATCAGAACATAAATTCACTTAGAAGAGGATAGCAATGGGAAAATGCCTTACACGTGAAGCCTTAAAAGGGAATATGAATTGGTCTCAAACTCAAAAGGCTCTCTTGGAAGAGCTCAAAAAGCATTTAAATCAAATAAGGAAGAAAAATTGGGATAAGAAATGAGAACTATGCAGGAGAATTATGGGAAAAAAAGTTAACAGCTTAGAAAAGGAAACACAAAGACTGACTTTAGAAAACAATTTTTTTAAAAAATAGATTTGGCAATATGGGTGAAAAATCCACTGAAGAAAACAACTTCTTTAAAATAAGAATTGACCAAAGAGAAATGGAGGTTTAAAAAAAACTAAATGAAATAATTCATTATGTGAACGGATCCAACCATTCTGGAGAGCAATCTGGCACTATGCTCAAAAAGTTATCAAACTGTGCATACCCTTTGACCCAGCAGTGTTTCTACTGGGCCTATATCCCAAAGGGATTTTAAAGGAGGGAAAGGGACCCACATGTGCAAAAATGTTTGTGGCAGCCCTTTTTGTAATGGCAAGAAACTGGAAATTGAAAGGATGCCCATCAATTGGAGAATGGCTGAATAAATTATGGTATATGAATGTTATGGAATATTATTGTTCTATAAGAAATGACCAGCAGGATGATTTCAGAGAGGCCTGGAGAGACTTGCATGAACTGATGCGGAGTGAAACCAGGAGAACATTATACACAGCAACAAGACTATACAATGATCAATTCTGATGGACATGGTTCTCTTCAACAATGATGTGATTCAAACCAGTTCCTATTATTCAGCGATGAAGATAGTCATATACATCCAGAGAGAGGCCTGTGGGAACTGAATGTGAACCACAACACAGCATTTTAATGCTTTCTGTGAATATTTCCCTGCATTTTGTTTTCCTTCTTAGGTTTTTTTTTTCTCTCTTTCTAGATCTGATGTTTCTTGTGCAGTAAGATAACTGTATAGATATGTATATTGGATTTGTCACATAATTTAACATATTTAGCATGTATTAGATTACCTGTCACCTAGGGGTGGGGGGTGAGGGGAAGGAGGGGAAAAGCTTGGAACAAAAAAAAAAGTTTTGCAAAAGTCAATGCAGAAAAATCACTCATATGTTTTGTAAATAAAAAGCTTTTAATGAAATAATTCATTAAAGATTAGAATTGGGAGGCAGCTAGGTGCCAAAGTGGATACAGCACTAGTCCTGAAGTCAGGAGGACCTGAGTTCAAATATGATCTCAGACATTTAACACTTCCTAGCTGTGTGATTCTGGGCAAGTCACTTAACCCCAACTGCCTCAGCAAAAAAAAAAAATAGAATCAGAGAAGTAGAAGCTAATGACTCAATAAGATATCAAGAATCAAACAAAAACAAAAAGGAAAAAAATGCAAAGAAGAAAATGCAAAATACTTCTTTGGAAAAACAACCAATCTGGAAAAAAGATCCAGAAAAAACAGTCTCAGAATTATTGGGCCATATGAAAGCTATGATCAAAAGAAGAGCCTGGACAACATCTTTCAAGAAATCAAGGAAAACTGCCCTTAAATCTTAGAACCAGAAAGTAAAATAGTCAGTGGAAGAATCTACTAATCATTTCCTGAAAGAGAACCCAGGATGAAAACGCCAAGGAACATTATAGTTAAATTCCAGAATTATTAGGTCAAGGAGAAAATACTGCAAGCAGCCAGAAAGAAACAATTTAAATATTGAAGAGTCACAATCGGGATTACTCAGGATTTAGCAGCTTCTAAATTAAAGGATCAGAGGGCCTGGAATATTATATTGTAGAAGCCAAAGGAGGTTAGATTACAACCAAGAAAAAAACTACCCAACAAAATCATTAAGCATAATCTTTAGGGGAAAAAGATGAACATCCAATGAAATAGGAACTTTAAATCATTTCTGATAAAAAGACCAGAACTAAACAGAAAATCTGAATGTCAAATACCTAAGACTCAAAGAAAAAAAATGTTATATAAAGGCTAAACTGTTTACATCCCTATACAGGAAGATACACAATTATATATTAATAAGTTATACATTATATATGTGCATATATATAGTACATATAATGTATCTTTGTTAGGACAATTAGAAGGGTTATATACAGACAGATGGTATAGGTATAAGTTGACTCTGTGATGATATAAAAAGTAGTTAAGGAGTAGAAAAAGGATTGTACTGGGAGAAGAGGAAAGGAGAAGTAAAATAGGGTAAATTACATCACATGAAGAGACACACAAGATTTTACAGTAAAGGGAAAGAAGGAAGGGAGATGAGTATTATTTGAAACAATCTCACTGGATTTGGCTCAAAGAGGGTGTAACACACAGTTGAGTATAGAAATGTATCTTGCCCTATAGAGAAGTAGGAGGGGGGCAGCTAGGTGGCGCAGTGGATAGAGCACCAGCCCTGAAGTCAGGAGGACCTGAGTTCAAATCTGGTCTCAGACACTTAACGCTTCCTAGCTCTGTGACCTTGAGCAAGTCACTTAACCCCAATTGCCTCAGCAAAAAAACAAAAAAAAAAAAAAAAAAGAGAGAGAGAGAGAGAGAGAAAGAGAAGTAGGAGGGGAAAGAAAAGGGGAGAGGACTGCTAGAAAAACGAAACAGATTGAGGGAGGTGGGAATCAGAAGCAAAACACTAATGAGGAGAGAAAAAGGGAAAGGAGACAAGAAAGCAGTAAAGAGGGAAAAATAAGATGGACAGAAATACATAGTTAATAATCATAACTGTGATTGGGGATTGGAAAAATTCTTTCAAAAATGGAAATGGATCAAAAGCCAGAATTCTACAATATATTGTTTAAAAGAAACACATTTGAATCAGAGAGATACACACAGAGTAAAGATAAAAGGCTGGAGCACAATATAGCAATCCTGATCTCAGAATAAGCAAAAGCAAAAATAGATCTAATTAAAAGAGGTAAGGAAGAACACTTACATCCTGATAAAGGAGTGCAAATATATAATGAAGTTATATTGATACTAAACATATATGCACTAAGTATTATAGCATCCATATTTTTAGAGGAAAAGTTAAGTGAATTACAAAAAGAGACAGCAAAACTATAATAATGGGGGATCTCAGCCTCCACCTCTCGAAAATAAATAAATTTAACCACAAAATAAACAAGGAAGTTAAGAAGATGAATAGAATTTTAGAAAAGTTAGATGTGATAGACCTCTGGAGAAAACTAAATGGGGATAAGGAATATGCCTTTTTCTCTTTAGTATATGACACCTACATAAAAACTGACTATATATTAGGGATTAAAAATCTCATGATCAAATGCAGAAAGGCAGAAATATTAAATGCATCTTTTTCAGATCATGATGCAATAAAAATTACATGTAATAAGGGGCTGTGGAAGAACAGAAAAAATTAATTGAAAATTAAATAATCTAATCCTAAAGAATGGGTGGGTCAAACAACACATCATAGAAAAAATAACTTCATACAAGAAAATGACAATAACAAGATAACATACCAAAGCTTATGGGATGCAGTCAAAGTGGTTTTTAGGAAAAATGAATAAAACAGAGAAAGAGGAGATCAATGAATTGAACATGCAACTAAAAAAACTAGGAAAAGAACAAATAAAAAACTTTCAATTAAATACCAAATTAAAAATTCTGAAAATCAAAAGAGAGATTAATAAATTGAAAGAAAACTATTGAACTAATACTTAAAACCAAGAGTTGGTTTTATGAAAAAACTAACAAAATAGATAAACTTCTGGTTAATTGAACTGGAAAAAGAAAACCAATTACCAGTGTTGAAAATGAAAGGAATGAACTTACCACCAATGAAGAGGAAATTAAAGCAATAATTAGGAACTACTTTGCCCAAATGTATAACAATAAATCTAATGATCTAACTGAAATGGATAAATATTTATACATATTACCGAAGATTAACAGATTAACAGAAGAGGAAATAAAATACTTAAGTAACTCTTTTAGAAAAAAGAAACTGAATGAGCCATCAATGAACTCCCTAAGAAAAAATCTCCAGGACCAGATGGATTTATAAGTGAATTCTACCAAACATTTAAAGACCAATCAATTTCAATGCCATATAAACTATATGGAAAATAGTTAAAGCAGTCCTACCAAATTCCTTTTATGACAAATGATGATGCTAAACCAGAAAGGGTCAAAACAGAGAAAGAAAATCATACACCAATTTTTCTAATGAATATTGATGCAAAAATTTTAAATAAAATATTAGCACAAAGATTACAGCAATTTATCAGCAGGGTAATCCACTACGATAAAGTGGGATTTATATCAGGAATGCAGGAACCAGAGTTGGTTCAATATCAGGAAAACTAATGGCAAAATTGACCAAATAATTAATAAAACCAATCATAACTCAAAAGATGCATAAAAAACTTTTGACAACATACTGCACCCATTTCTACTAAAAAGGAACAAATGGAGATTTCCTTAAAATGATAAATAGTATCTATCTAAAGAAAGGGGAGAAGCTGGAAGTTCCCAAGAAGATTGGGGTAAAACAAGGTTGCCCATTATCACCACTATTACTCAATATTATATTAAAAATGCGAGTTTCAGTAATAAAAGAAGTAAAAGAAATTGAAGGAATCAGAACAGAATGAGGAAAACAAAACTATCACTCTTTGGAGATGATATGATGGTATACTTGGAGAATTCTAGAGAACCAACTAAAAACCAACTTGAAATCATTTATAACTTTAGCAAATTTGCAGAATATAAAATAAAGCCACATAAATCACCAATATTCTACATATTACCAACAAAGCCAGCAGCAGGAAGAGAGGAAAGAGAAATCTCATTTAAAATAACTTTAGACAATATAAAATACTTGTGAGTCTATCTGCCAAGACAACAAGAACCATAAGAACACAATTTTGAAATACTTTTCACGCAAATAAAATCAAATCTAAGCAATTAGAATATAATATAAAGTAATATACTATAATAACAACACTATACTATAATATAATAAACAGTACCTGTTATAAAGGGTTTTAAAAACCAAATACAGAATTTAAATCTGATCCTAGAGGCCTCAAGGAGCAAAATGAGTAGGGGAGGGAGGGAGGGAGGGAGGGAGGGAGGGGAAGGAGGAAAGAGAGGGAGGGAGGGAGAGAGGGAGGGAGGGAGGGAGAGAGGGAGG
>JAJPUD010000977.1:416751-432341 GCA_023553655.1 Myrmecobius fasciatus
AGGAAGGCAGGAAGGCAGGAAGGCAGGAAGGCAGGAAGGCAGGAAGGCAGGAAGGAAGGAAGGCAGGAAGGAAGGAAGGAAGGAAGGAAGGAAGGAAGGAAGGAAGGAAGGAAGGAAGGAAGGAAGGAAGGAAGGAAAAGATCACTATGATAGCTTAGTATCTCTGGAGTGGGGACAGAATTGTGGCATGGAGACCAACCAACAGGCTATTGCAATAGACAAGGCATGAAGTAATTGGGGGTTACGGATGGCGTGGTGATAAATGTCAGAAAGTTAAGAGACAAAAATAACACCTAAGTAATAAATCTGGACAACTAGAAGGATAATAATGATGCCTTCAACAGTAGTAAGGAAGTTAGGAAGAGGGGGTACTTGGGCAAAAAGATAAGTTCAGTTTTGTACATGTTGAGTTTTTAGATTTCTAAGGGAGTTTAAGAAAAATTAAATTATATATGAAGATAGGAGTTTCATCAGCATAGAAATGATAACTGAATCAAGGAGAAGTGTTAAGATCAACAAGTGAAAGAGTATAAAAGAGGAAGAAGACCCTAAAACAGAGCCTGTGAGTGTGGGACATAAAATGCAGCTTTTATCTATCAATGAGCTGAGCATCATGATCTTTCCTTCCTTGAAATTCTTAAATTACTTTGTTTATACTACTAAGTACATGTGATGCTTCACTTTGCCTTAGTGATTTGTTTATAGATAGTTGTAAAGAACTTTATTCCAATCCCCTTTACAGGTAAGAAAACCAAAAATTAGAAAAGTTAAGTTGACTTGCCCAAAATGAAATATACAATAAACTGTACACCTAAGATACAAACTTAACTCCTATGGCTCCAGATTCAGCCTGTCTCCTACAGCATGCTGCTTTCTAATTTTATATGTATTTATCATTTCTCTTTAAATTCCCTGATATGCCTTGCCTTATGCCCCTTTATATTTCAGAATTACAAAATTCACATAAATTTTATAGAATTTTTAAAATTCATAAAATACCAAAATTCACAAATTCTCAGAACTGGAAAATGCTAGTAACAATTCTTCCCAAATTATGAGTCCCCTGCAGCTTCTATATGAAGACTTATAGTGATGACTATGGATAAGTAGAGCTTCTCTCTTTTGTACAACTTTAAATGTTAGAAAATTTTTCCCTTATCAAAGAACCTCAGAATTTCAGAGTTAAAAAGAATATTAATGTTCAGTAAGTACAACACCAATTTGAAAAAGAATCTCTTTTACAATATTCTTTCACAAGTGGTCAGTCAATCTTAAAGACTTCAATGAGGCAAAACCCACAAACAAGGAGTTCATTCTTTTGAATAATTAGATTTTCCCAAATCAAGCCTTTTTTTATTCTTTAAGCAAAAATACATATTTTTATTCATTAACACATATTGAAAACAATTTGACATTTATGTAACTTATAGCCCTCTTTCAAAGTTCCCTGAATATTATTTTTAAAGGCCAAAACATCTTTCTCTGCATTTAGCAGGACCTATGTGGCAAATGATCCCTCCATGATCCCTCCACATGAACATTTAACCCATATATCTAAGTTTCAAATGAATATAATCTTCACATACAGACATGTAGAAACATTTTATTATATTTAATTCACAATTATCCATAACACTGAGGTAACTATAAGTATTTAATATATTATTTGCCTCCTGATGAAATTCTCCTTGGAAACTAAAATCCAATCTTAAAATCTATAATTAATGGTCTAGCCTTAGACAAAATATCTAAAGATCTCTAACCAAAGTAAAATCAAAATAGATTAATGCAGACTTACTATATGTATCTACATTCTATTTTTCTAAAACCATGACCTCAGAGCACAAAATAATAAAATTCTAGTAAAATTCTCTTCATTTTACAAAGAGACATATACAGATATGTTAAACAACCATCACAGGGTCACACAGTTAGTTAGAGAGCCATGTCTCCTAATTCCCATAAATCCAGTGTTCTTTCAATCATCTGAGAATTTAATTTAATTTTAACAACTGCAACAAACTGAACTAGCTATGGCCATAAATGGATTTTCCTAAGAAAACATTACCCAAGAGTAAAAATCATACATTTACTTTTTGTGAAAAGATACTCAATTTTATTTTCAAAATCACATACTCTCATCCTTACATCTTTCTCCCCTACCTTTTACAAACACATAGTCAAGCAAAACTAAGTCTTATACAGGCTACATTCCTCCCCCCCCCCCCAAAAAAAGAAAAAAAAACCTTTCAATTTGCTTTTTCATTCCATCACCCTTTCAAATTCGAAGTTGAGTAGCATGTTAAATCATGATATTTACTTTTAAATATCTGTAAGGAAACCGCCTTCTATAGAAAGATTCAACTCTAGAAACTTTACATCCAGCCCAATTCTACCTCAGTTCTTTTCTGTTCTCTACTTTACTACATCACTACCATTTCATTAATTCTTTTCTTACTTTTAGTGCAAATGTCCTTTTTCTTTTCCCTTACTTAGGATGCCTGAGATCAAATATAATTTTTTCAGAAGTTCTTTATTGTGGAAAGGGAGTAAAAAAACAAAATATTTAAAGAACATAGAAATGTCAGTTACAACTCGAGCCTCTTATCCCAATAGATAACTTCCTAACCAGCCCTTGTCTGACCATTTGCCATGCTGCTCTAGGAAAAATTTCCAAGGCTTCACATTTGGTCATTTCAAAATGCTTCTTCCAGTTCATATCTAGCACTCTCTCTAAATCTTCCCACCAGTCAGCTCCTTCTGAAACCTCTGGTCCAAAATATATATATATATATAACTCATGCAACTGGTAACTATTTAAATATTATAGCCACTTTACTGATCACACAAAAACTGCTCTTCAGCACCTACAGGATAATGATAACAAACACAGGCTTTTAAACTACTTAACTTTTATTTTGCTCTTATTTTCTTTTCCAAAGGAAATGATCATCGTATAAACAAAAATCTGAGTATATAATAGAAAGTCTACATAAGCGACTAGGTTTTTAAACAGTATCTAGCTGCCCTCAATGAGTTCAGGTCACGAGATCCTAGAAAACTGAAAACTGATGAACCACTATCATCACTTTCTAAAAGATCTGGTAGAAGAATGGTATTTACAAGAATGCAGGGATGATTCAATATTAGGAAATTGACTATATCATAACATATTTGACTATATCAATAACCAAATTAACAAAAAACATATCATAATCTCAATAGATGCAGAAAAAACATTTGATAAAACCCAACATCCATTCCTATTAAAAACACTAGAGAGTATCGGAATTAATGGACTTTTCCTTAAAATAGTCAGTAGCATCTATTTAAAACCATTAGCTAGCATCATATGTAATGGTGGTAAACTGGAACCATTCCCAATAAGATCAGGGGTGAAACAAGGTTGCCCACTATCACCATTACTATTCAATATTGTATTGGAAATACTAGCTTTGGCAATAAGACAAGAAAAAGATTAAAGGAATTAGAGTAGGTCATGAGGAAACCAAATTATCACTCTTTGCAGATGATATGATGATCTACTTAGAGAACCCTAGAGAATCAACTAAAAAACTATTAGAATCAATCCACAACTTTAGCAAAATTGCAGGATATAGAATAAATCCACAAAAATCATCAGCATTTTTATACATCACCAACAAAATGCAACAGCAAGAGATACAAAGAGAAATTCTATTTAAAATAACTTTCGATAGTATAAAACATTTGGGAATATATCTGCCAAGGAAAAATCAGGATCTATATGAGCAAAACTACAAAACACTCTCCACACAAATAAAGTCAGATCTAAACAATTGGAAAAATATTAAGGGCTCTTGGATAGGTCGAGGAATTATAATAAAGATGGCAATACTAAAATACACTAAACTAATCTATTTATTTAGTGCTATACCAATCAAACTCCCAAGAAATTATTTAACTGACCTAGAAAAAATAACAACAAAATTCACCTGGAAAAACAAAAGGTCAAGAATTTCAAGGGAATTAATGGGAAAAAATGCAAATGAGGGTGGCCTGGCTGTACCAGATTTAAAACTATATTATAAAGCAGTGGTCATCCAAACCATTTGGTACTGGCTAAGAAATAGAGTAGTGGATCAGTGGAATAGGTTAGGTTCACAGAACAAAATACTCAATGACAATAGTAATCTAGTGTTCGATAAACCCAAAGACCCCAGTTTTGGGGATTAAAAACTCACTATTTGACAAAAACTGCTGGGAAAATTGTAAACTAGTATGGAAGAAACTAGGCATTGACCCACACCTAACACCATATACCAAGATAAGGTCGAAATGGATTCGTGATCTAGACATAAAGAATGATATTATAAACAAATTAGAACAATGTAGGATGGTTTACCTCTCAGACCTGTGGAAGGGGAAGGAATTTGTGACCAAAGAAGAACTAGAGATCATCATTAATCACAAAATAGATAATTTTGACTATATCAAGTTAAAAAGTTTTTGTACAAACAAAATAAATGCAGACAAGATTAGAAGGGTAGGAATAAACTGGGAAAATATTTTTACACTCAAAGGTTCTGTTTAATAAAGGCCTCATTTCTAAAATATATAGAGAACTGACTCAAATATATAAGAATTCAAGCAATTCTATAATTGATAAATGGTCAAAAGCTATGAACAGACAATTTTCAGATGAAGAAATTGAAACTATTTCCAGTCACATGAAAAAGTGCTCCAAATCACTACTGATCAGAGAAATGCAAATTAAGACAACCCTGAGGTACCACTTCACACCTGTCAGATTGGCTAAAATGACAGGAAAAGTTAATGATGAATGTTGGAGGGGATGTGGGAAAACTGGAACACTGATACATTGTTGGTGGAACTGTGAACGGATCCAACCATTCTGGAGAGCAATCTGGAACTATGCTCAAAAAGTTATCAAACTGTGCATACCCTTTGACCCAGCAGTGTTTCTACTGGGCCTATATCTCAAAGAGATTTTAAGGGAAGGAAAGGGACCCACATGTGCAAGAATGTCTGTGGCAGCCCTTTTTGTAGTGGCAAGAAACTGGAAATTGAAAAGATGTCCATCAATTGGAGAATGGCTGAATAAATTATGTCATGGAATATTATTGTTCGGTAAGAAATGGCCAGCAGGATGATTTCAGAGAGGCCTGGAGAGACTTGCATGAACTGATGCTGAGTGAAACCAGCAGAACCAGGAGAACATTATACACAGCAACAAGACTATACGATGATCAATTCTGATGGACATGGTTCTCTTCAACAATGATGTGATTCAAACCAGTTGTTCAGCGATTAAGACAGTCATATACACCCAGAGAGAGGCCTCTAGGAACTGAGTGTGAACCACAACACAGCATTTTAACGCTTTCTCTGAATATTTCCATGCATTTTGTTTTCCTTCTTAGATTGTTTTTTTCTTCTTCTCTTTCTAGATCTGATGTTTCTTGTGCAGTAAGATAACTGTATAGATATGTATACATGCATTGTATTTGTCATATAATTTATCCTATTTAGCATGTATTAGATTACCTGTCATCTAGGGGTGGGGGCTGGGGGGAAGGAGGGGAAAAGCTTGGAATAAAAAAAAAGTTTTGCAAAGGTCAATGTAGAAAAATCACTCATGTTTTGTAAATAAAAAGCTTTTTAAAAAAAAAAAAGAATGGTATTTATAGGTCAGATGGGCAAATGTTCCACTTTTTAAAAAATCCTAAGAGGGAAGATTCTGCAAAGTACACACCAGAGATCTTACTTTGTATTACTAGCAAAATTCTAAGATAAATTATTAAGAAGATAATATGAAAATAGTCAGAAAACAATGTAATGATCACTAAAAATTAGATGAACCTTATCAAGAACCAACTAAAAATATTCATGGTGAAACTTTCTGAACGGCAGTACCTTATAGTTAATCAATGTGAAGATTTCAGCCAGAACACACTGAAATGTAGAGAATTCAAACTTCGATAAAGCCCTATAGATAAAGAAATGCCCTGTACAGTGTGTCCCACAGTGGCTATCTCTGATCCTAGACTCCTGCCACCAACACTATCTCTGCTTATGGCAGAAATGACTTATACATCTACCACCATGGACAGTTAGTCAGGAAAACCTGAGTTTAAATGCAGCCTCAGACAATTGTGAGACTCTAGGTAAGTCAAGTAATTTTGTTTGTTCAGTTTCTTCATTTGCAAAATGAGTTGGAAAAGGAAATGGCAAAACACTCCAATATCTTTGCCAAGAAAACCACAAAATGGTTTCATAAAGAGATGCATATGACTGAAATGAACTAAATAACAAACTAAAATGTACCATTAACTTGATTTAAAAAAAAAAAGGAAAACCATGATTTAATGAGACACTAAGACATATAAAAATCACATAGGGGACAGCTAGATGGCACAGTGGACAGAGCACCAGCCCTGAAGTCAGGAGAACCTGAGTTCAAATCTGGCCTCAGACACTTAACATTTTCTAGCTGTGTGACGCTGGACAAGTCACTTAACTCCAATTGCCTCAGGAAAAAAAAATCACCTGATTGAAAAATATGCAATAAAAATATTATCAAGAACAAGTGGTTTGTTCCATCTAAAATAACTTTAGATACCATAAAATATTTGGGAGTCTACGTGCCAAGACAAAGTTAAGAACTATATAAATACCATTACAAAACACTTTTCAAATAAAGTTAGATTTAACAACTGGAAGAATATCAAGTACTCATGAGTAAGCTGAATTAATGTAATAAAAATGATAATTCACCTTAATTACCAAGAGAACACTATACACAGCAAGATATGATGATCAAATGTAATGGACTTGGCTCTTTTCAAAAAGGAGGTGATTTGGGTCAATTCCAATAGATTTATGATGGAGAGAGGCATCCTCATTCAGAGAAAGGCCTATAGGGACTGAATGTGGATCACACAGCATTTTCATCTTTTTTTATTGCATGATAAAATGTGGAAATATGTTTAGAAAAATATCACACGTTTAACCTATATTACATTACTTGCTGTCTAGAAAGGGAGAAGAGAGGGAGGGAGAAAAATTTGGAAGACAAATTTTTGCAAGGGTGAATGTTGAACACTATCTGCATATATTTTGAAAAATAAAAAGCTATTATTACATATATATTAAAAAAAAAAACAACCAAAAAATAGTACACCCTTCCCCCTTATACCACAAGAAACTTGAAAAGAATGAAAACACCAAAGGACCATTCAGGATCCCTAACATAGAATATTTAGATTCTACCTAAAGTCTTTTTCCATATCTTCTTCCTTGATGATCTCATCACCTCCTAATGTATAAAACTGTTATTCCTACTCAAATAATTAAAATATCCACAAATCCAACCCTAATATCTCTTCTGAACTCTAGTACTTCATTATCAATGATCATCATTTTCACTAGATATCCTTTCAGTATTTCAAAATGAAAATGTCCAAAATAGATCTATAAATCAGGGGTGGGAAATGTCTGGCTCACAGCCCATGAAGTCATATGCTAAAGCAACTCACAAGTGGTGATGATCTGAAAGCTAGGTATAACAACCTCCCATTGCTTGAGTTCCCTAAGTTGATAATTTTGTATGGCTTATAAATAATGTTATAAATATCCAAATGGCCTCTGGCAGAAAAAAAGTTCTCCAATCCTGTTATAAACTTTCCCCTATATCCACTGAAAATAATCACCAGACTTCCAGTTTTTTTCCCCACAATCTTAGACTCATTTCTGACCTTTCCACGAACAGGAGACTTACAGAACAATAGCCAGTAGAGATGGTCCAGTCAGGCAGAGACCCAGAATTTTTGTGGGAAGCAAAGAAAAACTCTTTATAGTTAAAGAGTAAGAAGATTACTGAGAAAGTGGGACATAACAGAAAACATTCTGTTTAAGACAGGACAGAATGGGATCATGGGAACATATCTCTTCCTTCTTTAAGGTGTGTGAGCTCATTCTGAGTTTAACACCTACTTCCTGCATGAACATATTTTAAGTTTAAACTGCTTCACTCATCCTGAGTTTGTTCATTTACTGTGCCCTTACTTGGGGTTCAGAATTTTTTTTCCTATATAACTAGATGCAAGAAAGGCCATCTCCCTTCATGTGAAATGGATAAAAGAGATAGCAAAGTAAAGTGACATAAGGAGGTAAATGGCTTCACATTTTTTGGTATGAGGCAAGATCTTTAGCAAAAAATGAGGAGTGGATGCCATGGGAGGCATGAAGAGGGATAAAAAGGTTTGGAATACTTGCTATGGTGAAACGTGAAATGATTTACTTGCTTTTACTTCAACATTCAGTTGAAATTAGCAAATAAAAAGATGATAAAATTGGTGAAGCTGTGGGGAAAAAAAAGCAGGCATGCTATTATAGTGACAATGGAGCTGAAAATTGGCCAAACTTTCAGGGAAATAATATGTAATTATGCATAAAGGTCAAAAAAGGAGCAGTAAATGTGGACAATACAGTTTTAACTATGTTAAAGAAAATGAGATCACTTGGCAGATTAATAATCAATAAATAATAGAAATTATAAACATGTATAAGCAATTATAATATTTAATTTTTTGTTCAATTCAGCTTGCATGCTAATTTTATTTTATTTTCACATTAATATTAACTTGTAAATCAAATTAAAATTTTACTTTAAAAAAAGTTATGAAATAAATTTGTATTGAAATGAAAATGAACTATTGTTCCTGGATATTCCAAAGGTGACCTCCTAGAGTAAAAGAAAAACATAATTTTCACTTTTTTCTAAGGATAGTCAATTTTAAAACTTACGAGATTCAACAGTCATTTGCAGTAAGCTATCCATGACATTGGAAAGCAGTCCTTTATTGGTTATTTTTAGATGACTTAGTATAACTGGCACAGCTTGATATTCCAAAAACAAAGCTTTTCCTTCATCTATCTTCAAGTCCAAACAAAGAGAATCAAATGCCTGAGCCAGGTAATCAACTGAAACACATTAAAATATGAAATCAACAATTTCCATAATCACTACTGTAATCATTAATCAGATGGAAGAAAACCAGAAATTGTGACTAACAAATCTTCAAAAGAAACAAAAACAAAAGTCTAGTCCGCCCCCCCCCCATCCCAAGAAAGAAAAAATAAATAACAATTTCTCACTTCATTCAAGGCTCAGCTTAAGTCCCACATCTTTTACCAGGCCTTTTTTGATTGTCTCAATTTTTAGCATTTACCTTTTTCCATAAAAAAATTACTTTGTATATGTTTGGATAAAAACTTTGGAACAATTGCTACAAAGGCAGTATTTGTCAATCTGAGACTAATGGATTTCTGGTTAGCAGTGAGAGTTCAATAGATGTTTGGATAATTTTCTAGGATTCTCTAAGTATGTTATCAAATCATCATTAAAGAGTGATAGTTTTATTTCCTCATTGCCTATTCTAATTCCTTTAAATTATTTTTCTTTTCTTAATGCTAAAGCCAACATTTCTAGTACAATGTTGAATAACAGTGGTGATAATGGGCATCCTTGTTTCACCTCTGATCTTACTGAGAATGTGTCTAGCCTCTCTCCATTAGAAATAATGCTTACTGTAGGTTTTAGATAATACTGCTCATTATTTTAAAGAAAGCTCCCTTTATCCCTCTGCTCTCTAACATATTTAATAGGAATGGGTGTTGTATTTTGTCAAAAGCTTTCTCTTTTTTTCTTCATCTATTAAGATTATCATATGATTTCTGTTGGTTTTGTTATTGATATGGTTGATTATGGTAACAGTTTTCTTGATATTGAACCAGCCCTGTACTCCTGGTATAAATCCCACTTGGTTATAGTGCATTATCCTGCTGATAAGTTGCTGTAATGTCTTTGCTAATATTTTATTTAAAAAATTTTGCATCAATATTCATTAGGGAGTGGTTTGTAATTTTCTTTCTCTGTCTTGGCCTTTCCTAGTTTTAGGTATCACTGTCATATTTGTGTCATAAAAGGAATTTTGTAGGACTCCCCTTTACATAATTTTCCAAATAGTTTACATAGTATTGGAATTAATTGTTCTTCAAATGTTTGATAGAATTCACCTGTGAATCCATCTGACCCTAGAGAGGTTTTCTTAGGGAGTTCATTAACAACTTGTTCAGCTTCTTTTTTCTAAAATTAACCTACTTTCCAAGGCTGTTTTGGTTAGTTCTAATTGCTAGGAATTTTGTCCTTTCATCAAGCACTTCCCATTTCTACCTTTCAACCACTGCTTCAGAATAAGTCTGAATCCCTATTTCCAATGATATACTTCAGATATTTAAAGACAGCTAGCTAAGTACATCCTTTCCAAATCTTCTCTATTCTAAGCTTATCATTATCATGTACCATTAATAATGCATTTTTCATTGTTTTAAGGATACTTCATATGTCAAAAATAATGTAAATACAAAGATGGCAGCTAGGGTGGTGAAAGGTACCAGGCCTGGAGTCAAGCAGACTCATCTTGCTAATGACCACCCCCCCAGTATGGCCCTAGGCAAGTCACTTAACTCTATTTGCCTCAGTTTCTTCATCTGTAAAATGAGCTAGAGAGGAAAACAGCAAACCACTTCAGCTTGCCAAGAAAGTTCAAATGAGGTTACAAAGAGTAGAACACAGTTGAAACTGAACAACAAATAAAATAGCTTCTGAAATGCCTAAGTACTTAGCATTTAAAATCCTTTACAAATCTGGATCCAACTTATCTTTTCTAACCTCTGAAAATAACATTTGGTGTAGTAAATAGAGCACCAGGGGCAGCTAGGTGGGGCAGTGGTTAGAGCACCAGCCCTGAAGTCAGGAGGACCTGAGTTCAAATCTGGTCTCAGATACTTCCTAGCTGTGTGACCCTGGGCAAGTTACTTAACCCCAATTGCCTCAGTAAAAAGCAAAAAAAAAAAAAAAATGTTACTGTAAATAGAGCACCAGCCTTGAAGTCAAGAGGACCTGAGTTCAAATCTGACCTCAGACACAACACTTCCTGGTTGTGTGACCCTGGACAAGTCACTTAGAAATTAAAGAAAAGTTCATATCCTTCACATACTTTTGATAGTCCAGTCAAACTGGCTGACCTTCTTGTTATTTACATACAAGCACACACACACACACACACACCTCTTAGAATTCCTAGTTTCCGTCATGTTAATTTCAAGCTCCATACTCTCCATGAGGACTTTCCTAATACTTTTTTAATCTAGGGTTCCCCCTTAATATTTTCCTTGTACTTATTTTGTATATGCATATGTTGTCTGCCCTGGTGGAATATAATATCCATAAAGAGAAGGAGCATTTATTTTGGCTTTTTATCCCTCAGTACTGAGATAAATACTTCTTGACTGAAATGTAGTTTTAGAGTTGGTTCTTGTGACACACTTAATAAAATATCTAATAAGGCATTTATTTCACAAAAGATTAAATTATTTAAGTTGCTCTTATGAGTTTTAACAATTCAGCATTTATTAAATTTCTACATCACTCACAATACTAGGCCCACATCATTCCTCACCATGCCAACTACAAAAGCTCTGTCTTTATTCCTCCTGCCTCAAGCTTCTGGCTAATGAAATCCACACTCCATAGAACAACTAATGTGTTTTACCTACAGCACAGGTCTGATCATGTCATTAACTCACAACAACTCCAATGACTCCCTATAGCTCAAGGATTCAATATAAATTTTATGACTTAGGTATTTTATTTTAATCTCTGCCCATTACCTTCATATACTCTGCAATCCATTCATCTTGCTGAACCCTCCCGCTTTTTACTCCATCTCCCATCTTCATACCTTCATATTGACTGTCCTTCATTCTTTACATCCATCTCTTAAAATCCTTCAAAAACTCAACTCAAGTATCACCATCTACCTAAAACTTTGCCTGACTGACCTATATATGTAATCACCTGTTTGTATTCATTTGTATGCATTATGTATAAACTTATATATACAATAATATGTATATGTTTTATCTTCTTGAAGTAGAATTCAATTTCCATGAGTTTAGAAAGGAATCCACTTTTGTATTTGTATCTCTACAGTTTAGTACGGTGCCTAGCATATAGTAATAGGCCGTTTAATAATTACTGATTAAACAAAACTTTTTGCATTACATTAGAAAAGTTTACGTATGTCATGAAGCATAAACTTCCTAAAATTCTCCTCCTATAGTAATGGCTAGAAAATAGTTGCTGTCCAAATAATGGCAAAAGTTATTTTTTTGCCAGAGAAATTTAATTTTTCTCCTACATAACATACAGTTCATACTCCAATTTACCCTCAAATTATTTTTGTCATTTTTTATATTTTAGATCACTTGAACAGAAATCTGACAATTAAAGAAATTGGAATTGTAGATCAGTGATATGATTGAAAATCACTGTACAGCATTGTAGAAGCATTGATATGAAAATATCTATCTACATGAAAAAAAACCTTCAGAAATAAGGACTTTAACCTAGCAAGCACTAATTTAATAAATTATTTCTTATAAAATCGGGTTCAAAGAACAGAGAACTGTCTCCCTAATAGAATTTCTATGTTTTTCATTTTAACTTAGCAAAAAGAAAGTAATCTGAAGTAGACTTAAATCATGAACTAATTTTTCTAAGTAGGAACAAAAGTTTAATCACAGTGCCACCTACTGTATTTCTTTAAATTGACAAGAATGATAATTTCTCATTAACATCCAATCTTCTATACGGTTTAAAATAAGTTGTATACTTCAGGGTATGATCAATTTTCCAAAATGGTACATAATATCCTTTTTTAATAATTGCTTTGTGATCTTAATTTTTCTAACATTGAAGCTTTGTAAAAAACAGCACCAAAAATTTCTTATTCAAAAGAACTGTTAAGTACCTGGGAGAGGAAATAAAGAAACTGAACTCCCTGAAGGTACAGGACATGTCCAAGATCACAGGCAATGGCAGAACTGGAATTAGAACCCGCATCTTAATCCAGGGCTTTTTGTGTGTAAGCCCTCTATCTCTACAAGTCTTAATCAGATACTCTCTGATCTAGAGTAAGGGAGAAAGCTGGTCATAGCAAATGGTATATGAATAAGCCTTCATACCACAATAGTGATAAATGTTTGTAGTAGTAAAAAATAAGTAAAAAAAAAAAAAAACCAAAAAAAAAAAAAACACCTCCAAAAGCTCATCTCTCTTCTGTCTCTACTTTTCTCCAAAAATAAAAAGCAATGATGTAATAATAGTTACACAGAATGAGTAAAGGATTACAAATGAAGCAGTATAAAACTATAGTCACGTTTATGAGAATTTACTATTCCTTTCTCCTACTGGACAGCAATGTGAGATTGTGGGCAGGGAAGAAAAGTATGCATTTAAGAATAAAAAGATTAGGGTCCCACAAAAGAATATAACCACATAATATAAATATAATATGTCAAGTTCCAGATACTGGGATATCAATTTTTTCTCCCTCTCCTTCAAACACTGTCTCCCCCCCTCCTCCCATCTAGAGTGTTGAAAAAAAAAAAATTAAAAGCAGAAACAGGTAAACAACTTTAATTTAGATCATTTCTCACATAATAAGAAAGTAAACAATGTGACTGAGAAAATTTAGGATTTGGCAGTAACTATGTAAGTAACCAGGGTCCTGGTTACTGGCCTCAGATTTTCTAAAAAAATCTCCTGTTGTTCATCCACTACATGGACAAAGAAATTCACTCTGAAACTGTCTCTTTGAACTACTAAGTAGGAGACTTCATTAGCTAGCACTAAACTCTACTAAAAGCATACTATCAGTGTCAATTTATGATAAATATTCATGACATATCAAAAGCTACCATAATAGCATCAGAAAAGTAACTGAAATTTTTTTAATGATAACCCAAATCAGAACCTTATACCTTACAATCATAAAATTGGTGCAGACAGTAGAAGCTGTTGAATAATAGGTTTCCCTTACATCCCAGATATTTACCAAAAGTAAAGCTACAGACTGTAAGAACTTACCTTGAGTTACTGTTTTGAGTACAATTAAAGTTGACAGAAATCTTAAAGATAAATTTGAGCTTTTAAAGAAAACTGCTGTCTTTGGCTTAGTTGCCACAAAAAGTTCTGGAGAAGCATCGTGAATTCCCTTAGTTACTCCTTTGAAGAGTTCTTCACCCAGTCGCCTCATTGTTGCTGTCATAGTTGAATGCTATTAAAAAGATGTACTATTTTCACAGTGTGGTCATATATATATAAATTCTATGTAGTTTGTGTTTCAAATTCTATATTAAAAAATTAACAAGTCTAAATCATGAAAAAAATTTTAATGACAGGATAAAATAATGGAAAAAAAAGATCTTATTAAAACATAAAATGCTTAAGTATCGTATACTGGGGTATATTTAAGAAACTCAAATTCTAAACAGAAATCAACTGTCTACTAGGATCAAGATAAAATCATTTAAATTATTTATATCCAGAAATGAAGGTATACCAAAAATGAGAGGGTAAGAGATGGTCAGCCCAAGTGAAGTATCCATTCAGTGGGCCCTTTCCATAAAATCCTCCTCCAATGACTCACCGTAACAGGAAGGCAATCCTAGGTTCCAAAGGCCATACCAATACAATGCTAGTTCTTGCAGGTTCTACCAAGGTGGAAAGGCTTCAAATATGGCCATAGTCAACAAACTTATCTAAAACTAACCTAGAAACATATGGAAAAACGTTTCAACAGCAAACTGGCTATAAGTAATCAATTCTTTGGTCACAGGGAACCATGAAACAAAGAAAAATGTAAAAATACTGTGCAGTCCTATTCCACATTTATAGTAACAGTGACAGGATGGCAGAAAAGGAAACAGGAAGCAGCCCTTTCTGTAGTGGCAAGGAACTGGAAACTGAGTGGATGCCCATCAGTTGGAGAATGGCTGAATAAGTTATAGAATATGAATGTTATGGAATATTATTATTCTATAAAAAACAATCAGCAGGATGATTTCAGAAAGGCCTGGAGAAGCTTACATGAATTGATGCTAAATGAAGTGAGTAGAAATAAGAGAACATCATACACAGCAACAAGATTATGGGATGATGAATTCTGACGAACATGATTTTTTTCAACGAGGTGATTCAGGCCAATTCCAATGGTCTTGTGTGATGGAGAGAGCCATCTGCACCCAGAGAAAGGACTGTGAGGACTGAATGTGAATTACAGCATAGTATTTTCACCTTTTTTGTTGTTGTTTGCTTGTTTTTTATTTTCTTTCTCATTTTTTTCCTTGTGCAGCATGATAATTGTGGAAATATGTATAGAAGAACTGCACATGTTTAACTTATATTGGATTACTTGCTATATAGGGGAGGGGTTGAAGAGAAGAGAGGGAGAAAAAATTTTGGAACACAAGGTTTTGCAAGGGTGAATCTTGAAAACTATCTGTGCATGTATTTTGAAACTAAAAAGCTACAAAAAAGAAAGAAAGAAAGAAAGAAAGAAAGAAAGAAAGAAAGAAAGAAAGAAAGAAAGAAAGAAAGAAAGAAAGAAAGAAAGAAAGAAAGAAAGAAAGAAAGAAAGAAAGAAAGAAAGAAAGAAAGAAAGAAAGAAAGAAAGAAAGAA
>JAJPUD010000977.1:436156-449461 GCA_023553655.1 Myrmecobius fasciatus
TGAAGGTTACTAAGTAGAGGAGAAACACAGTAAAATCTGAATTTAAGAAAAGTCACAATGGCAACTGTATGTAAGACAGATAAGAGTGATGAGAGACATGGCAAAGAAAATTGGAAAGCTGTTATTTTCATAGTCCTAATGAAAGTTATATAAGGCCTGAATTAGAGTGGTGACTATGTTAATAGAAAAGACTCAAGAAATGTCAGAAGTATAAATTATAAGAGTTGGCTACTGTTTAGATATGTGAGGTCACAGTAAGGAGTTGAGGTAAATAGGTATTCTGAGATGTAGATGTAAATAATGTTAGAAGTATTACTGATGGTTAGGTTCCCTAGTAAGGAGAAAGAATGGCTGCTCACCACTACAAATGCTTCTGTATTTTCCCCCCTCAGAATAACCCCAACAATAAGATAGGCCACTTCCACAAAGCACAGAAAAACTGCTAATGTTCACTTGCAGTCAAACCATTTTTAGCTAATCAAATAGCTACAGATGGGATAAGAGGCACTTTCTACAATGATAGATCAGACTGGCAAAATTTAATGCCTCAAAGGATGATGCTATCCTTAACTAAAATAGTGAACTTCAGAATATGGACAGGTTTGTAGGAAGATGTGAGTTCTACATTGATAAATGCCAAGTTTGAGATGCCTATGAGATATCCACTATGAAGTGTATAATAAGTGGCAGGTGATATATATTTGGAACTCAGAAGAAAGCCTGATCTTGAATATATATATTTGCATCATCTCTTTAGGAACAATGAAATTATACTCACAAGAGATGGTGATATCACCTAAGGAGAAAGAATAGGAAAGAATGGGGAACATCTATAATTCAGAGGTAAGATATGGATGAAGATCCAGTAAAGGACACTAATGAGTGACTAGACTGGTAGAAGAACTGAAAGAAAACAATGTCACAAAAATCCAAACCATAAAAGTATTCAGGAAAAGGCTGGTTAACCATTTCAAATGCTACCAAAAGGTCAAGAAAGATGAGGAAAAAGGCAATAGATTTGTAAATAAAGACAATGCTACTAAAAAGCAGCTGAGTTGTGATAAAATCAGAGGCAAAATGTTGATAAGTGAAAGGAAAGTAATTATAGACAAAGAGTTGGAATGAGAAAGAGAAGAGAAATTTAAAACAGTAATTTATAGGCATGCTTTTTTTTTTTTTTTAATTTTGGTGACTTCAGGGCTGGTATCCACATCTAGCTGCTCCTCAATGTGGTTTCTTAATTGGGGATGGGGATTAGGGAGAGAACCTGGAACTCAAAAGTTTTAAAAAGAAATAAAAAAAAAAACTTTTAAATGTAACTTGGGAAAATATTAAATAAATTTTTTAAAAAGATGATAATAGGAATTTCAGAGTTCTTGAGTATATAAGAACACTTCTTTTGGATGAAAGCATGATCAACAGCATGACTACGCCATTGTAGAGCTTAAGGGAATAAAATAGTGGGTCATGGGAGTTGAGTAAATTTAGAAAATTAGGAAGGTGGGATTTTTGAGGGAATAATATGAGGGAATTGCCCTAGTATAGAAAAAAGTAGAGTACTTAATGAACTCTTCCAGAAATCAGGTAGAATGACCTGGAAGCTGGAAACAGCCATCATATCAGGATATAAATTAGATGATAAATTTTTTTTTTTTTTTTTGCTTTTTTTTGCTGAGGCAATTGGGGTTAAGTGACTTGCCCAGGGTCACACAGCTAGGAAGTGTCTGAGACCAGATTTGAACTCAGGTCCTCCTGACTTCAGGGCTGGTGCTCTAACCACTGCGCCACCTAGCTGCCCCTAGATGATAAATTTAAATAAAAGTGAATCTTAAAGGGAAGATGCTAAGTAATGGTGATATAGAAATGGAATTGGGGAATGAAAAATATATTGGTTCTCCTAGGATTTTTGTGTGTTAGAGATAGGGGTGGGGTGGAACAATGGAAGGTTTATAGGAGAAAGAGTATTTAAAAAACAGGATCACTAAAAATGCAGTATCAGCTCAGGGGAATCATGTCTCTTTGGGTACAAGAAGGTGGAAAAATCATGATAGGAAGAAGTCTAAAATGAAAACAAGTTTATTACTTATAGAACAGGGGATCCAGAGGACACAATATAAAGAGCAGGAAGTCACTGGTATGGCTAGGGTTAAAGGAGAGGAATGAGAGAATGAGCAGTGACATATTCCCATTTAGAGTGGCAGCAACAATTATGTTAATATTTCTACCACTGAAAATCTGTGTTATCACCCACTGCCCTTTTTCTCAGTACTCTGCATCAATCACTACAAGAGCAAACAAGAAGCATAAAGGACTAAGTAGAATTTTGCACTTTTCTCAGTTTCATGGAATCATTACCTTGTTATTTGGCTATTGGTAATGAGACTATCTGTACTTAATTAGGCTGGTTATCCAGGACTATATTCAAGAAAGAATAATGAATGATTGTTAGTTGAAAACAGAAAACCATTAATTACCTGTGTTCCGTAATCCAGCTGCCTTATAGACCAATAAATAAATTTTATTACAGGCAAATGCAGTTTGAGGTTAACAAATGGCATCCACTGTAGTTGCTCTGCAATCACAGGCAAAAGCTGGAGGAAAAAATGTTTTGGTTTTTTTTTTTTTAAATGAAGGCAATATATTTGAATGTGTCCAATAAATAAATAAATAAATGAATGAATGAATGAATGAATGAATGAATGAATGTCTTCTGCACAAAAGACTTGAAAAAAATTTTTTTCCAATTATATTATTAGAATAACTATAAGACTTTCTTCAAAGTCACTACTACAATAAAGGAGATAATACTCTTAGACATCTAAGTTCTAATATTTTTGTTTAAAACAAAACTTAGATGCATCAATTCTGACATGTTGATTCAAAAAAGTTAGTCTCTTATAGTTATAATTCATGAATAATCAAAAAACTTTTATACTATTATATCTAATTTTTATAACAGCAAAGACTAAATAACAATTCATTAACAGGAATTCTATTTGTTCTCAGTTTATTTTCAACACTATTTATCTTTAAGTAAGACATTTGCCTTAATTAAAATCTTTCCAACAAAACATTTCCTGTAAGTAAATGAGTTAGAGGAAATCAAGATACCATGTCCTGATGCCTATAATCAACTACAATAAGTTCCTTATTCACAAAAGAAATTTAAACAGAATCCTAAGCCATTAATATGTTAAGTGTTCTCCTTTTGCTATTATAATGCTGGTATATAATTGTCAGCTTTAACATTTGATGAATACTTTATCTTTTTTTTTGGAAAAGATTTAATTTATAAATAAGACAAAATATTTCTATTACTTAAAGACAATAACCTGAACTTAAGGAGAAAAAGATACAGGCTACTTCTTTGGAGTTTTACATAAGTAAAATGTACCTGAAATAAATAACAATAAAAGAAAATAACTTTTTATTCTAACATAATTATCATGTAGTGGATATCCTGCCATCTAGGGGAGGGGTGGGGAGTAGGGGGGAAAAACTTGTAACAGAAAGCTTTGTAAGGGTTAATGTTTAGGAATTACCCATACATATGTTTTGCAAATAAAAAGTATTAATAAAAAAAAAAAAAGAAAAAGAAAATAACTTTAAAGTTCTCATTTCAAGAATTATGTTTAATTGAAAAAACAATGAAAATCATTTTCAATAGTTTTTTTTGACATCTTTAATTACAATGTTGTTTTTGGAAAATGCAATAGTCTTTTAATATATTTTAGAATTTTAAAAATACCTTTACACATTTCTCTTGAATATAGCTTTTATGAGTAGAAAAGTGGCATGACTGCTTTTGATCATCTCCTTCACCATCTTCTGATGTCACCAATTTGCTAAGATGATGGTCTGAGATCCATTCCATCAAAACAATTAAAATTTCATAGACACGTCCATTAACCTATGAAGTTAGAAATCAAGTCAAAATTCTTTGATTTCAATTCGTTCTCACTACAGGAACTGTAAAACTTAAAAGTTTATCAGATGGCTTGGAGAAAAAGCAACATAAATGTTTCACTACATAAAGTTACACTTGTTCCAAAATTACAACAACAAAAAAATCCTCATGGACAGTGATAATTGTTAACATACTAAGCAAATAAGCCTCCCAAAGAATAAGCATGTATAAAAACACTTGCCTTAGAAATTACTCAAAACACTTTATATATAAATTTGGTATGATGGAATTTTCTTTTTACAAATGGATATGAAATAATTTATCCTATTTAGCATGTATTAGAACACCTGTCATCTAGGGGTGGGGGGTGGGGGGAAGGAGGGGAAAAGCTTGGAACAAAAAAAAAAAGTTTTTTGCAAAGGTCAATGTAGAAAAATCACTCACATGTTTTGTAAATAAAAAGCTTTTAATAAAAAACAAAACAACAACAAAAAAAAAAACAAATGGATATGAACAGCTACAATAAAGGATTAACAAACAAAAGATTTTGGGGCAGCTAGATGATGCAATAAATTGAGCGCCAGCCCTGAAATTAGGAGGTCCTGAGTTCAAATCTGGTTTTAGACATTCAATACTTCCTAGTTTGTGACCCTGGACAAGTCACTGGACAATTGCCTCAGCAAAAACAAACAAAACGTATTGATAGCTAGCAAATTCCTGTTTTAGGAATCTCTGCAGCAATTTCTTTCTTCAAAGAATAACAAAAATATAGCAAATAAAAACCTATTTAGATATCTCTTCACTGAGGATCCTCAGTTTCTAAAAAGATACGCTTGAAGAGTCCCAGAAGATCCTATGCTAGTCTGGGAAGACCTATGTATTTGACAACCAACCCAGCTAAACTAAGATCATAGCAAGTCACTGAATCATCTTGTACATAGAGGGGCTTCTGTTTGCACCAAATTCCAGAAGTTTGGCACGGGTATACACATATTTATACCATTAAAAATATATAAATTTAGAAAAACCTGGCTTTAGATCCCACCTCTTACACTTTGTGGCTGGTGAGTTAACCTAACAGCTATGTGCCTCATGCAACTCTCTAAAATATCTTTGAGTTATAGAGAGGTTACTAATCTCTTCAGTTGAAAGAAGGAGTTCTCACATTGGAATGCCCTGTACTAAAAAAAAATCCTTCAAATATTCAAGTATTCTCTGAGAACTAGCCAATGTGAAAGAAAAAAAAAAAAAGAGTAAGGATGTAGTAACTCAAAAACAATTTGCATAAGTGTACAGATTACTCTGATCGGTTCTTTATCAGAAAGTCACTAAATTTAGAGACAGAAAGACAATATAACAGTGGAAATAATGCTGAATTGGGCCTCATGAGAGATTTGGATTCAAATCCAGGCTCAAATATTTCCTAGATGTGTGACCATGGAAATCTGACTACCTCATCTGCAAAATGGGAATAATGCCTATAGTACTTATCTCAATTATTGTGAGACTCACACAAAATAACATACTAATAAATCATAAACCCTAAATGTACTATATAAAGCTCTATGGTCCAAGAAGGTAAAATAATTTAGCAAACACACAGCATTGAGTGACATTTTATAACAGACTAGTCAGTGGTCAAAAGATTCTTCAAGTACCAACAAATAACAAATCTCAATGTAAATAGAACTTAGAAGGGAATTATCTAAAAAAAAAAAAAAAAAAAGCCACAACAGTAAAATTTATTATAGTAAATAGGAGAAAATTTTTTATTCTGAGTTCCTACTTTCCTAATCTTCAAAGGCTTCATGTATTTATTTAAATATATCACTATAATGCTCTAATTTTTTATTTTGGATCATTTTTGATAAAAGGCTAGAAATGATCATCAAATATGTCCATTTTATCCTTCCTTTCTATTTATAAAGTTATTGCTCACATTGTACCTTGTTAATTCTTGAAGTTGATGTTTTTTCTTGTTTTGTAATTTTCATTTCATGAAGGGATGGAGAAATAGCTTTACATTTCTGTACTGCCACAAAATCACACTTTCTCTGTAAAGGCACATTACCCATGAAATAAATTATATTTATCTTTTACACTATCAAGAACAAAAGGATTTTTTTTAACTTATATGAAAGAATAGGAAACTTACCTGTAAATTCTCTAAACGACCTTGAACTTTTTTAGCCTGAACTTCCATTTTCTTGTTTTGTTCACTTATATCATTTAACTAAAAAAGTAAGAGTTAGAAATAAAATGTAATTAAATTTTCAATTATACTTCAGTCAACCAATAAACATTTATTAAATACATATTATGTGCCAGACATTGTGCTAAACTCTGTGGACACAAAGACTAAAACAGTCCCAACTCTCAAGGCATTCACAATCCAATATAAGAGAAAATAGGCAAACAACTTTGTATAGACAAACTATACACAGGATAAACTGGATAAAATCAACAGAAGAAAAGGCCTACAATTAAAAAGGACTAGGAAAGATCTCCTGCAGAAGAGGGGATTTTATCTAGTACCTAAAAGAAGCCACGAAAAAAGAAACTTCATGAAAGACAGTAAAAATATCCCAAGTTGGTAGCCGGAGTATTTTGTTCAGGAATAGCATGGAAGCCAGTGTCAATGGACTGAAGAAGGGGAGGGGAGGTATAAGGAATAAGCAAGATTTGGAGGTCCTCGAGATATTTCAAAACTCCAATAGTAAAGTATCAAAGTTCATGTGCATGTGTTTTTTATAATAATAACTCAACCTGAAATAGTTTTAAAGGTTTACAAAATAAATAACAACTAAGCCCACAACTCAGAAATGTCAGGAGTGAATCTAGAAAGGACAATGTCTTTCCTATTCAGGAAACATAATTTTCAATGCATCATATTCAAAATGCATATATATATTTGCATATAAAATGTATCTGCCTAATTTTTTTTTTCTGTCAGCAGTGGTGATAAATGATTATTTGTGCCTATAAGTGACAAAAGATATATATATGTATATATATGTAAATATATACACATTCACACATATATATGTGATATATATTATATTATATATTGTGTAATTTATTAATATATTTATAATATAATAAACTGTATAATAATAATATAATATATAACATATAATTAAATAAATATATTTACACACACGCATAATACATATATGCATTGGCTTCTTTCAACAATTTGAGAGCACAAATATTCATCTAGGCTAGCATGAGATTACTGTATTGTCATTTAGTAGTGTGCAAAAGAATTAATCAACCCCAATTTTATTATAGTCCAGAACAAAATAGTCTACATTTGACCAATTATACCAAGGAGGTAGTAAACCTCCATAAGGGGGTGCCCTGAGGAGAAAGGAGGTGGCATATGCCAGGAGTGTCAAACCACTATCACTACCTGGAGCACTATACTTCCTTTCTGCTGCCAGGAAAAACAGAGAAGAATCCAGTGCCTAAACAGTTCAAGTTATAGCCTAGCTCTCATAGCTATTATGTAGAGAAACAACCTTTGTGGTGAAGGAGCTCACCAGCCTCATCACAAACAATATTACAACTGTCAACCAATGAGCAGGCAAACCCAAGAGACCCAGGAAGAACAGCACTCCCAGACCACATCCAAAGGGGCAACATGTCCTACCATTCCCAGTGCCAGGTGCTTTCACATACATATATGACAGGCAAGCGAGTCTGACTTAAGCAGCAAGGGGTTCAGAGAGAGAAATAAAAGGCAACATGTACTAAGCATTTCAAACCAGCACCACTTTGATCACCACCTTCCCTTGCACCCTAATGGAGAAATCCTAGGACAATCAGAGTCCAAAAGCAGCAGGTTACTGAAACATCCTCCTCCAAACTACCAGTCCGGTTTTCGAATTAACGTCTCATAATCATCATTAAAAAAAGACAACCGTTGTAAAGGAAGGCCCTGCATTCTAACTAGTGCTAGTCCTATCCACTGACCAACTGCTATTCATGGGCAGGTAAACCCAAGAGTCCCAAGAATATCAATGCCCTCTCACACCACAAGTCATTGTACTGGAAAATAAAGTCTGTGAATCTACAACCAGATACCAGCCTCTGCAGGTGCCATCTGAAAAATCATAAATACTAAAGAACTAAAAAAAGGAAATTCTTAACACAAAAATATCATCAAATAATAGCATCAGATATGTGTGTGTGTATATATACATATCTATGTTTTTTTTTTAAAGTGGAATTTTTAAATTTTTAAAAGATGCATTATCATCTGTTTTGCCACTTTACCTTAAATCTGGAACTGTCATGCTTTCATATGTATCCCAATGCTTAGCACATTATCCATACATCTTTCTTCCTCAAACATGACAAACAGATAAAAAATAAAAGATAGACAGAGACTCCTTTTTCCTGCTACAATTTTTCTACTACCAAGAGTCTAAGATTCAAAAATTTCAGAAGAAAGTAAGAAAAGAACAAACACTGAAACCAGCCTTTTAAAATATCATTTATTCTCAAAAGACAAAATATTTCTTTTACTGGCTACTAAAGACTAATTTAAAAAACAACTCTAGTAATCACTTTGTAATCTATAGAATTTCATATTGGCAAGGACCTATATTTGCAAAACTGTTCCCAGTAGCCCTTTTTGTAATGAAGAAACAATTAGCAGGATGATTTCAGAAAGGTCTAGAGAGACTTACATGAACTAAATGATGTAAGTAGAACCAAGAGAACATTGTACACAAAAAACCCCAAAATTATGTGATAAATCAACTCTGACAGATATGGCTCTTTTCAATTATAAGGTAATTCAGGCCAGTTCTAATGGTCTTGTGATGGAGAGAGCCATCTGCATTCAGAAAGAGGATTGTAGAGACTGTATTTTCACCTTTTTAATCGTGGAAATATGTTTAACATATTTGGAATGTGTTTAACACATACTGAATTACATGCTATCCCGGGAAGGGCATGAAGAGAAAGGAGAGAAAAATAGTCGAACACAAAGATTTTGCAAGGGTGAATGTTGAAAATTATCTTTGCATATATTTTGAAAATAAAAAAGCTATTATTTAAATAAAATAGAAATTTCATATTGTCAATATCTAAGCTAGTTGCCAAAGTAATTGAATATAAAGATGATCACAAGTATTGTTATGCTTAAAATAATTCTTTGGTAAAATTACTATTGTTACCAAACACTTTCTAAATATAACATGTCTTCAGATTTAAGTTTAAAACACAAATAAGACTGAAAATAGCTCTTGCCTGTTTTTTCAGGGTATCATTTAATTCTTTCAATGTGTCAAAAGATAACTTGAGTCTCTTGTTTTCTTTAGTCTTTTCTTTAAGAGCTTCTGTTAAGTGCTTAATTTCTTCAATGTGATGCTTAAGGGAAAAAATAACTTTGAAAAATTAGGTAAGGACAAAGTATCAGTATTATGTTCAGAAAGTCACCAACTAATATCAATTAATTAAAAGTTATTGATGCTTTGAAAAGTCAGCATTTTAAATTATGCAAATGAAACTATATTATAAAACTTTATAGCTTAAAGGTTACTACACCTAATGACTTCATCATAAGAATTATGACCACTTAATGTAAGTTCATATCACTAAGAATGAAACTCAGGGTTCTAGTTTTGATAATAAATTGAATCAAATATAGAAAAATAAGATCATGACAAAAATATCACACATGATAATATTTATGAAATACCAATGGATATGTAATGTTGAAAAATTTATGTTAAATGAAAATAAATTAAATTAATCAACATTTGATCTCTTCCAAGAAAAACCTAAGTTCTCATAAAGTAAAACTCAAACATTTGTCAGTTGCCCAAATATTCAATTCCTAATTATGATGTATGTACAAGTCAACAACTACCTAAAGAATAGGAATAATAAGCCAATCAACCAGATGTTTTATCTACATGATGACAATCAACCAGTATGATTACTTTATTTTGTCAGTGAATAAAAGACAATTTGGGTACATGATATAGACAGAATCTAGATATATCTCATCGACTGTAGTGATAAACAGGTTAGGATCATGAATATCCTGCAAACATGATACAGAGCTTTTTTTTTGGAAAGTAGTACATAATGGGTAAGATAAAGCAGAAAAGAGTACTAAGTTTAGTACTGGAAAATAGATGTTCAAAAAAAGCCCTAATATTTTCTGTTATTAAGCAGTTGAATTTCTTAGTTGTATCATCTTTAAAAAATCAAGTATGGGAAGAATAATAAATTATATCTAAATAAGTATAAAAATAAAGGTGGGATATATAAAGTGAAATGATCCAAGACAATCTTTTTCTTATTTTACAAATTAAAATAATAATGAGAAGCTTTAGAGATAAACTGATAAAACTTACAGTCCTCTATTCCCTCATTCAATTAATTCAAAATGTATTTATTTATTTATTTATTTTTAATAAAGCTTTTTATTTACAAAACATATGAGTGGTTTTTCTACACTGACCTTTGCAAAAACTTTTTTTTCCCCAAGCTTTTCCCCTCCTTCCCCCCACCCCCAACCCTAGATGACAGGAAATTTAATACATGCTAAATAGGGTAAATTATATGACAAATACAATACATGTATACATATCTATAGAGTTATCTTACTGCACAAGAAACATCAGATCTAGAAAGAGAAGAAGAAAAAACAACCTAAGAAGGAAAACAAAATGCATGGAAATATTCACAGAAAGCGTTAAAATGCTGTGTTGTGGTCTGTACTCAGTTCCCACAGGCCTCTCTCTGGGTGTATATGACTATCTTCATCGCTGAACAATAGGAACTGGTTTGAATCACGTCCTTGTTGAAGAGAACCATGTCCATCAGAATTGATCATCGTATAGTCTTGTTGCTGTGTATGATGATCTCCTGGTTCTGCTCATTTCACTCAGCATCAGTTCATGCAAGTCTCTCCAGGCCTCTCTGAAATCCTCCTGTTGGTCGTTTCTTACAGAACAATAATATTCCATAACATTCATATACCATAATTTATTCAGCCATTCTCCAATTGATGGGCATCCTTTCAATTTCCAGTTTCTTGCCACTACAAAAAGGGCTGCCACAAACATTCTTGCACATGTGGGTCCCTTTCCCTCCTTTAAAATCTCTTTGGGATATAGGCCCAGTAGAAACACTGCTGGGTCATATGGTATGCACAGTTTCAAAATGTATTTAAACAAACAGGTTGTTTTAAGGTTTCACAGCACCAAGAACCAAAATCATGATTGTTCTCAAGTTTATTATATAAATATTATGAAAATTATGGATAATAACTTAAACCATCTTAAGCACAGCAGGTACATAGGGATAGAAAAAAATAGCTTCACTAGAGTTGAGGCAAAGCAATCTGAAAAACCATCAACAATTATTATAGACTCAAAAGATTTGGAGCTAAAGGGGACATTAGATGCCACCCAATTCAATCCCTTTATTTTACAAATGAGGAAATTGAGGTCCAGAATGATTAAGTGACTCGCCCAAGATCACAGGCAGTAAATGGCAGAGTAGGCACTTGAACCTCGATCTGATTCCAAATTCCCTGGCCTCTTGACTGTACCACACTGCCTCTTCACTCAATCTGCTCATTCCTATTGGAATTTTGATTCCATGATCTTAAGGAAAAATAATTTATTTCATTAAATTATAATAAAGTCAACAAGTATTCATTCAGTCTAATATATGCCATGCTAGCCACAAACATCATAATGAGTTAACTTCATTCAATTTTTCCTCATGAAACACCTTTCCAACTGTCAACTGTAAGCTTTGTTTGGCCTCAAGCTCTTAGCTTTACTTTTGGTTGAAATACATAAAAGCAAAAAAATATGACTGAATTTAAAAAAAAAAAACCAACTGCATTAAAAATACATACATTTATTTACACCGATTAAAGTTATTTAAATCCTACTTTCCCAACTCCAAATGAAAAAAAATCTTCATTTCTACAGGGCCATTTTCATACCAAATATATTCATAATGAATCAACTAATAAAACTTAAATTTTTTAACTAACCACTTAAAAAGGAAAATTGTACACTAAACTGAAATCTTTTTATATAGTTACCTCTTTCATAATTTGAAATTTTGTATGAATTTCTTCTTCAACACTTTTAATTTTGGTCAAAGCAACTTCACGTTGGATTAGCAGCTCTTCTTTTTGACTTAAAAAATGTTCTCGCTTTTGAAGTTGTGCAGCAAACTCCTGTTGTCCCACAGTTTCTTGCTGTATTATCAAAACATCAAGTTTTTAAAAGCTTATTTTTAAAAAAATCCAAAATCACAAATTGCATGTAAAACATTGCTTTTTTTGGTGGAAGTTTAACTCAATGCAATAAGCATTCTTTAGAAAATACTAAGGAGTTTGACTTACATGTGAATCACAATTACACAATAGCTAAAATCAGCATTATGAGGAAATTTTAAAAGAAATCTTGGAAAAGATATGTGTCCTAAATCACAGAAAGTGGTCCCTTAAGAGAATCAAACTGTAATTGGCAATACTTGTGTTTTTGCCCTTAAACAAAAGCATGCTAAATGAAATGTCAGTTCTTTTAAATAATAAAATGCTCCAGTATGAACAAGAAAATTACAATACTATTATAAGAATTAGCAATAATATTCCTGCTTGTTTCTGCACAAAATTTCTTTGTGAAATTTCAGTAAAGTTTGTGGTCAATACTTATACTGGCAGCAGACTGTACAAATTGCAGTATGCAGACTGAAAGAGATGTTACACATTTAATTTCCTCAAAAGTAAAACCATGAATTACAAATGTAAGTAAAAGCATAATCAAGGATTCTGAATTGCAGATAAAGAAAAATGTGGATATCGTGTCTCTGAAAGCTCTGAAAATTTTACAACCAATAAAAGGGAATTTGCCTTCACTGGAGTCCCAGAATTTAAGCTTACATCACACTCTCTATCATTACAACAAAAATACCATCCACTCTTACTTTAAAGGACAGATACAGAATAAGGTAATTTTCTTTTTTTTTTTTTTTATTAAAGCTTTGGGTATGTATGGGTAGTTCCCCAGCATTGATCTTTACAAAGCTTTCCATTACAAATTTTACCCCCAGTCCCCTCCCCTCCCCTAGATGGCAGGAAGTCAACTACATGTTAATAATGTTGAAATGCTTGAGAAGTTATGCAAGAAAAATCCTATCTACAAGAAAAAAAAGAATCAGAGAAAGGCAACACAATGCAAGCAAATGTCAATAGAGATCATGAAAATGTTACGTTGTGGTCCATATTTCATATCCCTCTCTCTGGGTGTATATGGTTTTCTTCAGTGAACAATTGGAACTAGTTTGAGACAATTCGTTCTTGCAGAGAGGCATGTCCATCAGAATTGATCATCATGTAATACTGGTGCTGC
>JAJPUD010000977.1:465122-522013 GCA_023553655.1 Myrmecobius fasciatus
TTTAAAAAAAAAAAAAAAAAAAAAAAAAAAAAAAAACTTTTATGTCAACCTAGCCTCTTGGTAGTCTGGAGAACCTGGAGAAAACTATGGAACTCCTCAGAACAATGTTTTTAAAAACATAAAATAGAGGAAGCCAGATGACACAATGGTTAAAACAGTAGCCTTAGAGTCAGGAAGAACAAAGTTCAAATAAGGCCTCAGACATTATAATGATCAAACATGATTCCTCAGAATTGAGAAAATTTACTCCTCTACAGAGACTATATGTGAAATACTAAAGAAGTCAGCCTTAATTGTTATCTTGGTTATATATGTTAAATTGTCCTCCCTAACTCCCTTTTTATTATTTGTTCTAAGGGATGGAGGATGTTCAGGAAGGGGAGGAAGAAAGGATATATTTGGAAATGTAAATGATGTAAAAACAAAAAATATCAACTTTTTTAAACTAGAAAAAGCTTTACAACTGGAAAATATTTTAGAGACCATATAGTCCAATTAAAGGGTAGGTGACCAGCCCAAGATCACACAGGGATTAAATAAACCTGGGCAGAAAAAAAAACAAAATTGATTGTATCATTCTATGACTAAACGATGTAGCACAAATGACAAAATGGTACCTTTCCCTACATTGTACTTGCTTCCACACACACCATCAGACCAACCTGATGTGTTGATTTTCTTTTTCTTGCTTATTTTTTTATTACAAAGGGTAGCTTAATAGATAGTAAAATGGAGCAAGGAAAAGAATATCTTCAAAAATACAGATGAATTTAAAATTACCAATACAATTTATAAAAAGGTACATTTTTAATACATAGGTAACTCAGCATCTATCATAACACTTCCAGAAATAAGTTTTATTCTTCATTCTTGGCTAAGTTAAAATTAAGTGACTATTTTGAAACAGAATGTTTTTATGCACCCAGAGAGAGGGATATGAAATATGGACCACAATATAACATTTTCATGCTCTCTATTGAGGTTTTCTTGCATTGTGTTTCCTTTCTCTGATTTTCTTTTTTTTCTTGTAGATAGGATTTTTCTTGCACAACTTGTCAAGTATTTCAACATTATTAACATGTAGCGGACTTCCTGCCATCTAGGGGAGGGGAGAAGACTGGGGGTAAAATTTGTAACGGAAAGCTTTGTAAAGATCAATGCTGGGGAACTACCCATCCATGTTATACAAATAAAAAGCTTTAATTAAAAAAAAAAATAAAATAAAAAATAAAGGAACAAAATGTTTTTATTTACCTAAAGGCGTTTCTTTTGTGAATGGTTTAACTGCCTGTGCAATACTGATATTCTGATCACCTTCAACTAACTCTTCTTCCAACTCCAGTGGACTCAAATCATGAAAATAATCCAGGTCATCATCTAGACTTTAAAGAAAAAAATTATACACAGAAATATTTTAAAATCCTACAAAATATTCTATGCTATATAAATTAAAATGAAATAACAGTTCTCATAATATATATATATGTGTGTGTGTATGTGTTATATAAATATATATGAAGTTTAAAAAGCACTTTCCTTATCACAAAGCAATGAAGAATAACAAATATTATCCCTATTTCATAAATGAGGTATAAGTGAGATTCAAAGGGACAAAGTGACCTGGCCAAAGTCATTACAGAGTTGTAAAGAAGATTTTAATGATACTATTTAAAGACAAGTAACTATTACACATATTCAAACTTTAGATACAAAATGAGAAAATTAATTTGTAGACTCTATTAAAATTATATTAAAAGGTTGAAAATTCTATAGAACACATAGTAAAGTAAAGAAGCAACATGGCACAAGAGAAGACTATAGTAATACAGGGATAACTGTAGCAATTAGGATGATCTAGTTGGCTTAAATCTCGTTTCTGAATCATACTGGCTATGTGACACAGGACAAATCCCTTAACTTTCTAGTGCTCCAATTCTTTAAAACTATAAATTATAGAAGGCTCAGAGGGTCTGGTCACATATATGCAATATACATATATCTATATGCACATATAGATATATAAATATGTATGGACAAATAACATGTAACAGAAGTGTAAAAGAAAATGTAGAAAATCCCTCTCCCTTACACCACATAGCCAATTAGTTGTCCAATCTTATTACTCCTATTTCTCAACCAACTTTTAAATCTTCTTCCTATACCTATATCCACCACCTTAATTCATGTCCTCAGTACTTCTCATTGGTTTCCT
Organism: Myrmecobius fasciatus; assembly: GCA_023553655.1. NCBI lineage: Eukaryota > Metazoa > Chordata > Mammalia > Dasyuromorphia > Myrmecobiidae > Myrmecobius > Myrmecobius fasciatus. Next base: position 467,335 of record JAJPUD010000977.1, read on the forward strand.
AATTGGCCCCCTATATCTGATTTCTCTCTTCTTCAATCTTTCATATCAGATATCAAACGTGGCAGTCCACAATTTCAGATGCAGATTAAAATTTGGGAAATATTTAACAAAATAAGTAAAAATAAAACAATATATAGATGTTAATATATGGTTTTCTAAGTCAATGTGTAGCCTACCCCTCTGGATAGTTTACTCCCAAGGATCCCTATTAACTTCTAAAATCAAAACTATAACCTCCTTGTTTATTAAATCCTTTGTAATCTGTCTCCAATTTATCTTTAAATTCATTACATATTATTCCTCTTCCAAACTTGACAATCTGGCTAAATTTCCTCTCCATTCTTTAAACAAGACACTATCTCCCCCCTCAATGCTTTTGTACTGGCCATATAGAACTGCAGAATGCACTACCTTATTACCTCTGCAATTCCCTTTTTCTTCACAATACAGCTCCAGTACTACCATGAAGCCTTTCCTGATTTCCTTTCTCAACTTCCAATTCCCTCCCATCAACTATTTGATTATATACTTTTTTTTATTACTCTGAATACTCTTGTTTCCCCAATAGAATGTAAGCTCCTTGACAGTGGAATGGTTCCAGTCTTTAGAATTGTATTCCTAGCATTATGCATATAGTATGGACTTAGCATATGCTAACTTACTGACTGAAAATTGTATATTACTGGTGTCCATTTTTGCATCTCCTGTCTTTTCCTAGACTGTAAGATTCACAACAGGTGGACCTTACCTAAGTGTATCTTCTCTGTTACAAAGTCCTCTTCAAATAAGATGCACTCATTACATGTTTTGAATAAAGCTAAAATTATAAATCATCCCTAGATTATTTCCTAGAAAAACAGAATACTGGCAAAGTTGCATTTCTTTTTTGCCTATGCTCTGAAGTTCCAAGCAAAAGGTGGCAGTGTCTGTGCATGCCAAGCAGAGAAATTAAAGATAAATATGTACCTTTCATTTGAAATTTGCATATAATTTTATAAAGATGGGGGTATTCTGCTTGAACTCCTTGGAGAATTGCTGTTTTATGTTCTATGTGTGTACACTGCTTTAAGAAAGCAATAGGCCCTAGAGCTGTGACCAAAGGAATTAAAGCTATAGCCAACTGCAACTCTCAAGTAAGGAAACCCCATCTAATGAAGCAATTTTAAGCCATGATAACATATTATTTTTCATATACAGTTTTAGTCTTCTCCCTTCCTTGGCTCTATATATGCATACACGTATCTGTGTCATATATTTTGGCCATTTCTTATGCTTAATTTAGTATAATGCATTGTTTTGGATTATTCTGTAATGATTTTTTGTTGTTAAGTCTTGTCTCTTTAATAAAACTATAAGTTATATGATGATCAATTCTGATGGGACATGGCTCTCTTCAACAATGAAATGCTTCAAACCAATTCCAATTGTTCAGTGAAGAAAGCCATATACACCCAGAGAGAGGGATATGAAATATAGACCACAACATAACATTTTCAGGCTCTCTATTGATGTTTGCTTACACTGTTTCATTTCTCTGATTTTTTTTTCTTGTACATACGATTTTTCTTGCACAACAATGATAAGTATGGAAATATGTATACATATATTCGATTTGTCAAGTATTTTAACATAATTAACATGTAGTGGACTTCCTGCCATCTAGGGGAGGGGTGGGGACTAGAGGGGAAAATTTGTAACGGAAAGCTTCATAAGGGTCAATGTTGAAGAATTACCCATACATATGTTTTGAAAATAAAAAAAGATTTAATAAAGAAAAAACAATAAAAGAATTAAGTGAATTAAACATCTCATTGCCCAAGAAATGTGGATTCAGATTAAAACAAACAGACCTCAATTTGAATCTTGCATTATTCAAATGGCAGGAATAAATATAAAAATGTTATTTATATATTTTAGGATGACTAATAAGACAGTTAAATGCACTCACATAACATTAAATCTAATGATGATAATTGTTGCAATCCTGACTATTTCTAAGTAAAAATGAAGAAGTTCCTTTCATCCAGGTCTCTACCTCCCTTTCTACCTACCTGCTCAAAACCATAGCACATAAGACACTTCAGTCACCACCCTTAACTCTTCCCCAGCATAACCTTGGGCTCAGACAACCAGTGTTTATTTAATTTCTATTATATGCCCATCATTGTAAACAATGGGGAGACAAAGAATGGAGGGGGGAAAAAAAATTCTGTCTCCAAGCAGCTTACAGTCTACATGGAAACATTCAGAACTTCAAATAATTGAACTTTCATTTATTTTTCCTGGAACACGCCTCCACCTCACCTCGTCCACTCCACTCCCCCTTCCAACTTCCCTTTATTAACTGTTTCCTTGAAGGCAAGTTCTTTGAGGCTAGGACCTGGATTGCTAGCTTTATTTATATTTTTCAGTAATTACAGCACCCTGCATGCACTTAAGCACTTAAAAAAGCTTTATATATCTCTTCAATTGTAAAAGATAACTAAAGCTAACAACACAGAGTTAAATCTCTGAAGGAAAGAAAAACAAATTTTAATTCTAGTTTTTAGCATGTCTATGAAACACTAAATGGCTGTCACTACTAGGAATATAAGCATACCAATTCACATTCTTCTTAAGCAAGTCACAGAGGGGTTTTGCAGAATTTATTCTTATATTATTAGAAAATGCTGCTGCTGAGTCAGTAGGCAGAGGCATAACTGGATCTGATGAAGAGTTATCCAATACATCTACAGCAAAAAGAAAACATAAAAAATTATAGATTGAAATACTGACTTTTTCATATAACATCGTTCCTAAAAATTTAAGACTACTTTAAGTATGTAATATCTTGTCTCCATAACTAAACTACAAACACCTCCAAAGGCAAGTATATTGGATTTTTTAATGTCCTCCTCAATATTGTTATTTCTTCTCAATAAATATTTAATGAATAAAATTTTAGGTCATGTTCATTTGAACTCAATGAGACAAAAGGGAAGATTATATGACAGAAAATTGTAAATATTTTAAATAAAATTAGGAATTAACAAAAACAAAAACACTCCTCTTTCCCTTCTCAGAAACTTAAGATTGGAACTGTCAAAGAATTACAATTTTAATTTAAGATCCCGAACATCTTGTTCGCATATTAAACATATTTCAGTTCTCTTAAAATCAACTAATTTCAATTCTAAAATCTATAATCATATCTAAGAAGCATTATCAATATAAATATTAAAAGACTGTTTTACATGTTAATTGATGAATTTTTAAAAAGTTATCTTACAAAAATCCTGAACTCAATAAAGCTAATAATTGGAAGAGTCAATGACTAAATTTAGGAAACAATGACCAAATTTTTAAAAAGGAATTTTTGTATAATTTTTTTCTTTTGAAAAACATTTTAGTACCCAAACCACACTGATATAATAACTAAGCAATTCATAATTAAGTAACTGACATGTTTATGAAGTCCTTTATAAGACATAAACGAAATTAAATGTTACCTTGGAATCAGAGCTACATCCTGCTATTATATAAATCAATCACAATAATATATTACAATAACATTTAGTTAATAACTTGTTTCAATTCAATAACCGGGATCTTAGTAACATGAAAAAAAAATATTTTAATTCAATATAAAGAAATTTCAATGTGGGAGGGAGGAAAAGGTAGGAACAAATAAGTTAAAAAATGAAAGAACCAGAGCAGTTCATAGTTTTATTACAGATTTGTAAGACACTTATAAAGCAGCTATTAGTTTTAAAGAGTTGAAAAATCATAGTATTTGTTATTTACACTACTATCAACAAAACTTTTCACAAGCACAGTATACCAATTTTCTAGTACTGCTCTCTCAAATTGCATTTCATTATGAGCAATGAAACATACTATTTAATTTTCCTACCTGTATAAGTAAGAGATCTTCTGCTTTTACATCTGACCTGGGTATCTAAACCAAGAAACTAAAGAAACAAATAACACATTTAATATATTTAATACTTAAAAGTATATCTTAAAAATACTCAAATTTTGATTATAAGTTAAAATATAAAACCAACTTTTACAATGTTTTATAATATATTTTTAACACAAATAAATTTTTTTAAAGTTAGGTAGGGGAAAATTTTAGAACAATTTAGCCACAAGGAAAATGAGACTGCTTGAATTTGGTACTATACTCATCTCATTTGATCCTTATAACCACTAAGGGATATAGAAAGAGCACTTCTCCCTCTAGATGTCTCTAAAAAGGTTTATAATTCTCTATATCTGATCTATCAGGTCATCAATAGCTTTCTTTCCCAGGATTCAGCACTTTATCTGTAACCACTTATACAAACAATATTGTGTTTAAAACACCCCACAATTAGATTGTAGGCTCCTGTTTTATCTAAACTTTTTTTTCAATTTCCATATTAAATAGTACAGTGCTAAGGGCACAGGAGACAACAGATGAACCTTTCTTGTGTTTTATCATTTCTACTTTATCACAGATATGAAAACTGAGGCCCAGAGGGATTAAGAGATTTAGCTAAGGTTTTCATCTAAAAAGCAAAACAGGGTACACTTTAAACCCTAAAGCTCTAAGTAAATATTAAGTATCAATAACAGAAATACTTACACAGGGAATCATCTTTATTACTATCTTGGAGTAGTAGTATTCTTTATAGGGTAAAGAAATGTCTATATATGAATCCTTATGACCATATTTTTTATGTTTACATATTTCCAATAAACTGCTCTTCTTAAGAACACCTCAAAAATTATCTAAATTTATAGCTCTGAAGGGTAGAATGTAGATGTAAAGTGAAACACACATTTATGGACATATTCATTGTAGAAATCTGCTTTGCTTGACTATTACATATTCGAGTTACAAGATTGTTGTTTTTTCTTCTATTGGAATAAAATATGAGAAAATAAATTCTTGATAACTGAAAAAACATACAATTTAAAAAATAAAAAATAAAATAATCTGTAAGAAATGACCAACAGGAGGATTTCAGAGAGGCCTGGAGAGACTTGCATGAACTGATGCTGAGTGAAATCAGCAGAACCAGGAGAACATTATACACAGCAACAAGACTATACGATGATCAATTTTGATGGACATGGTTCTCTTCAACAATGATGTGATTCAAACCAGTTGTTCTTCGATGAAGATAGTCATATACATCCAGAGAGAGGCCTGTGGGAACTGAGAGTGAACCACAACACAGCATTTTAACGCTTTCTGTGAATATTTCCATGCATTTTGTTTTCCTTCTTAGGTTGTTTTTTTCTTCTTCTCTTTCTAGATCTGATGTTTCTTGTGGAGTAAGATAACTGTATAGATATGTATACATGTATTGTATTTGTCATATAATTTATCCTATTTAGCATGTATTAGATTACCTGTCATCTAGGGGTGGGGGGGTGGAGGGAAGGAGGGGAAAAGCTTGGGGGAAAAAAAAAGTTTTTGCAAAGGTCAATGTTGAAAGGTCACTCATATGTTTTGTAAATAAAAAGCTTTATATAAAAAGAAAAAAAAAAGTAAAATAAGGTGGTTCCTTGGGAGTTGGGCTCAAGATTGACAGCTAGGTAAGCACTGGACTTAGAAATTAATAAAATCTACATGCTAATTCCAATCCAAAAACACTTATTAGCAGTGGGGTTGTCTCAGTGCCCTCAGCTTAAACCTGACATGCCTAAACACAATTTAGTATTCCCAACAAAACCCCTCTCCCTTTTTCCTAACTTCTTTATTCTGAAATTTAACCCCAACACCATCTCCCCCCCCCCCAATTAAATCAACTTCAGTGGCTCCCCATCATTTCCAATACACTAGAAGCAAATTCAGAATAAAATCCTGTTTGGCATTTAAACTTCTTTGTAATCTAGGCCCTTCCTACTATTTCCAGTCTTCTTGTACCTTATTCCTCCCCAAACTCATCCTTGCTGTTCCTCCTCCCTGACACTCCATTTTCTGACTGGTATTTCCACTAGCAGCTTCTATGACTGGCACTTTCTCCCTTCTCCCAATCTCCAGCTCTTGAGTTTCCTTCAAGTCCCAGATAAAACCGAATCTCCATTCCTACCCTTTAATTTAATGCTACTACCTTCTTGTGGGTCTGTACCTAGTTGTACTTAGCTGTCACCATCATTACAAGGTGAGGAATTGTCTTTTGCCTTTCTTTGTATCTCCAAGCACTTCTTGGCTCATAACAAATACTTGGCAACTTGACTTGTGTATCTCCAGTGCTTGCTGAAGGCACAGTCCCTGCCCCCTGACAAGAAATCAATATTACTCATATTTATAAGAATTCAAGCCATTCTCCAGCTGACAAAAGGTCAAAGGATATGAACAATTTTCAGATGATGAAATTAAAACTATCTGTAATCATATGAAAGAAAAGGTGCTCCAAATCACTATTGATCACAGAACTGCAAATTAAAACAACTCTGAGAAATTAATATTAGCTCAGTGACTTGATTGTCTAGCCCCGTGCTTTACTTAAATAACAACCCCTGGACCATAGTAAGAGCTTAATTAACGCTTGGTAACTTAACTGTGCTTGCATTAATAAATTTTGGCATTAATAAATGCTTGGTTTCTACTCTGTATAGTGAGGGTTGAACGAGATAACAAATGTAAAAGCACACTGCAAACTTTAGAGCTCTACAGAAATAAAAGCTCCTATTATTCCCAGAATTGGGAGGACAAACAAGGCTGATCACCCGCTGCAAACTACAGCCATTCACGCCCGCAAGTGCCACCTCCGACTCCCCGCCCCCTCCCCAGCAAAGATCTCACCAGACTTAAATAAAAACAATTAGCCAGGAGGCGGGGAGGGGGAAGAAGGGAGAAGACGAGGGTAGGGGCGGGGAACCAGCAAGCGGGGCCAGGAATGCAGAGGGAAGGGCGGGAAAGGACACGAGACAACTGCTCCCAGCGAGGAATGCCAGTGGAGGAGGGGGACAAGAGGCAGGCACCTGAGGGAGCACAGGGGGGCCCAGGAAACCGACTAGGTCACAAGAGGGAGAAGAGGCAGTCGCCTAGTCCTCTGGTCGGGGGACGATTTACCTCAGACTGGAAAGCGCTACAGATTCCGTAACGATTCTTGAGACGCTCCAAGGCCACGTCCTGCCCCGGAGGCTTAACTAATTTCGGCTCCATGGCTTGTCTTAGCTTCTGGAGTCTCGCCCACCGTTGTCTCCCGGGGAAACCGCGTTCAAACCAAGAACCGAGGGTGGCGAGATCTCGCGACGCCGGAGTGCGTCCGTGACGCACGCGCACTCGGGTGCGCTACGTTCTCTCCTGCATGCAACAAGAATCCCCAGGGTAGCAGTGTGCTCGAAGCCGAAGACCTAGGTGCCCACCTTCATTTTCATCAATACTGTTATTATGAGTTCAAATCATCATTATCTAGTATATTTTCAGTTCAGTCGCTTTTTCGATCATAGACTACTCTTGATACTGGAGTAGCTTGCCATTTCCTTTTTTCCCCATAAGATCCTAATCAGTCACTTCTCTTTCCCCTCTCCAAGCTGTCCTCAAGGATTTTGTTAGGTCATTCCTCTCTTTAAGATTTCCTTGTTGCCTTTAGGTTAAGCAATTCCTAACTTAGTGATTTAAAGCCTAATTTTTGGCACCAATATAATTTTCCATTTTTTTTAATCAGTCTACTCTCAACTGTATAGCCTCTTACCATTCCAACCAAAATGGATTAACACCTGTTCCCTTTTATATTTTAATAATTACATAATATTGTAATACATTTTGTAAATTATCAAATGTGTCAAAGACTGTAATTATACTTAATTATATTATTATACTATCTTAAACTCTCCTACTTTTCATTTGCACAGGCCACTCCCAATGTCTGTTGAAGCTTTCTATCAAGATCTCATTCATGCTTCCATAATGCAATCCAAGGTATAGCATTAAGTTTCATTCTAAATTTTCTTACATTACTTTGAATCTCTACTTGTACTCCCATCACATCCTACTTTGTATTATACTTACTTGTACACCTGTTGTATCTCCTCAAAAGAATGCAGATTATTTTTCATCCTTTTTTATCACCAAGGCTTATAATACCTTGCACATAATAAGCTATTAATAAATTTTTAAATTCCCCAGTCACATTATTTGTGAGTAAAATCTAGCTTTCTTGACTTTCTTGTCTTCTTTCCACTTCACCACACTTGCATACTTCTTCATTTCTATCTGAAAATTCCTGTTTAAGGGCATAGGCCACTTTGTTTGAGATTCCAATTAAAATTGTGGGGAAAAAAGGCACTTTGATGGTAAGTCACAATTCAGTTAAGGCTGTTACAAACATACTCCATAAACCTATTTTACTATGTTGAAATCATAAAAACTTTCTGCCACTTCTCAAGTCTGTTCTGTGTAACATATAGCTAACAATTCTAATTTAAAACCTCAATCAGGAGGGCTGTGAGTCACTACTTTTATGTGACAACTCAAGTCCCCACTCTAAACATGCTATTGGACCATACTTCTATTAATTTTCATCTCAGGTTCTAAGATATTCAAATGATCTCACATATCTCTGGCATAAAAAAAAAAAATGTAACTTACCTTTCTGTTGGCTTGAGGATTTTGGATTAAAAAGCCATAGATTTAGGGCTACGTGATACCCAAAATATAATATCTAGTCCAATAGCCTTACTTTATTGAAAGAAAACTTAAGGTCCAGAAAAATGCAATAGCAGAACTGGGTTAACTCAGGTTTTCTGACTCCAAATTCGGACTTCTTCCTACTGCATTACATGTTTTTTTTTAATTGTTAGGTGGTGACAAAAAAAATTTCAAGAACCACTTATTGCTTCTCATTTTAAAAGTACAACAAGTGGAATGGCATGTGAAGAAAATGCAATTTTGTTAAGTTTTTTTAATAGGTCTTTTCCTTTTTTCCCCATACTCCTCTTCAATTGTGTTTTGTCTATCTCCAGTGTTTAGCACACTATAGAATAAATGCCTTTTCACTTATTATTCATTTTCCCTTTCCCTCTTTCCAGGAATTTTAAAACAATGGCTAAAATAGGTGGTACAAAACTGAATGCTACTCACAAACCAATCTAATCCTATATATTTAATAGGCCGTTTTTACTTACCATGGACTCTTAGAACTTAATTCTAATTGTACAGATTAAGAATAATCAACTTGCCTACACACAATGAGAATGTAACATGATTTCTCAAGTCATGAAAATTATTCAACATTTGTCATTTCTAAAATATGAGACATATTTAACATTTATTTAGCCAAACCTGAATAATGGCAATCTTAAGTTATTCATTATCTCCTTTCAAAATTAAGTTTTACTAATCGGTTAAACGGATCTACACAAAAGCCATGATTTCATTTAATATAAAATTAGTTTTTAAAATCTGCTTAAAAGGTCATTTATAAATAAGTGTACAAAATGGTGAGTTTCTATTCCATTTAAAAGGTTTTAATGAGGACAATATAAAAATGATCAGTGTTACAAAGAAATTCAATAAAATGCTGTGCTTATATACAGTTCATTTTTCTTTCAGTTGGCTCTTAAAATTCCTTCCAAAAATGTGACAAACAGCCTTTGGTACAATGTCTCAAGTCATTTTTACTTTAGAACAAGTACAGGGAGAATCAGAATGGGAGAAGAACAGAATGCCATAAACATTCTCTGCCAGAGTATTTTAAAAAAAAATTACTATCAATCAGAATATAACATGACATCATTTATTAGTCAAAATTAAACTTCCCTCAAGCTTTATAATGTATAGTTTTAAAATTTCACAAAGAAGCCAATCCAAAAAATGTTTTTTACTGACTTTAAAGTTAGACGTAGTTGATACTTCAGAATTCTACGATTGTCACAAAGGCCATCAATCATTTTAAAAATCCACTTTCTGTTCCACCATATCATGAAATACTAATGAAGACAAAGGAACCATGTTAGAGAGCATTTCATCTATTAGTGAAACTACCATTACCTTTGTTTTTCTAGTCAATTTAGAGAATGTAAATTAATTTTAAATTAGTAAGTTCTTGGGACAAGTAAACTTTTTCTTTTTGATACTCCAAGACCACAAAGACATAAATCCTAATCTGCTACCATAAAATGCTTCCCTAGAAATTTAATCTTAAACAGGTAACTATGTAGGGCAAATTTCCATTTCTTTACAATTAAAACTGAATTAATTAACCTATTACATTGATTAAAAAAGAAGAAGAAAAGTAGATGTTACATACTCAATACTGACATAAACTAATCTTACATCACTCATAATCATGTCAGATTTTTTTTTTTGTTTTTTTTTTTTAAATAAGATGCAGGGGAATGATATTCTCCTAATCTTAAAATTTATAATCACCTCATTCTCCCAGGACACACTTTCTGTTTTATAATACAATCCATACCTTTATTATTTCCAAATGTTTTCAATTTGCATTTGAGGAGGGAAATATTGTTTACAGCCCTAAAATTTCATGGCCAACTAGTTTATTCATCTTTTACCTGCCTTCCCTAATTTTGATGTAGTGCTAGAATGGATAAAGGAACATCTAGCTATACAATAATTCTAAAAATTGTTGTAGTTGATGTTTCTTTTATTTTACAAAATTCATCAAGAACAGATAGTGAAATAACATAGTATTAAGTAACCAGAAGCAATGAACGTGGTACAAAGCTATTTTTAAATGTGCAATATATACTCAATTGCAAGGAAAAAAAATCCAAGTTCTGTTGAAAGAACTAAGCTATGGACTCTGAGGTAGTAGAGACTGATGACAGGAAAATAAAAGCCCAACATTTCCTAAACACTAAGGAACTAGTCAAATGATCTATTTAAAATATAAGAAAATAAAGTCCTGCCTTTTGTAATAACACAGAAAGCTACAAATGATTGGAAGAGGGAAGGCATTTGATTAAAAATTGACTCAAGACTACACATGGAGGTGAAGATCTCAGAAGAGCACTTTGGGTAAGCCATTGCTCTCTTCATAGCTCCACCCAATTATAAATGGGTCTCCATGCACTTTTTGTGTTCCCCTCAAAAAAAGGCACACTAGTAGGTAAGATATCATAGCAAGTATATTTAAAATCTAAAAAAGATCCAAGTTGTGGTCCCTTTATTTAAAAGGTCAGGTACATCAATGCAGAAGTAAAATACCTTAAAATCAATTTAACAGAATCAAATTGCATATGACATTCTTTCAACAACCTAAGGAGGACTATTGCTTTAACAATACTTATTTCATGTAGATTTTTAATACAAATCTCTGTCAGGAGTACATAAACACAAGTACACCTGAAATAGACCAGTGTTTAAACTTTTATTTCACACCATGCAATGTCAATTTTAACACATTAAAAAAATGACAACAGCTATGAGCTGCAATTTTACATTTATACATTAGAAATGTCCATTTTCAAAAGCTGAACATAATCACCATATTGTTGAGAACAGCTAAGCCTCAATTTAATTGTTTACAAAGATAAAAGTTTGCTATGAAAAAGCAGTGATTTTATATTTGTCCACACTCTGTGATCATAATTCTTTTGCTCACCAACCCTGTAGGAGAACCAAATGATTCAATCTTTTTCACAGTATCCATGCCATCTTTAACAAATCCAAACACTACATGCTTAAAGTCCAAATGTTCTGCTTTCTTCAGAAGGATAAAAAATTGAGAATTATTGGTGTCTCGGCCACGATTAGCCATAGACAATAAACCAGGACTAGTATGTCTCACTGTAAAGTTTTCATCTTCAAATGCATTCCCATAAATGGACCGTCCCCCAGTTCCATCCTGTTTGGTGATATCTCCTCCCTAAAAAGAGATCACACACACACACACACACAGACACACACACACAACACACACACACACACACACATGAGATTACAATTAAAATAATTATGAACAAGTTGATCTCAACCAAATCTAAAATTTAAAATTAACTTCCTCAATAATAAAAAATCAGAAAATATCAATTTCCAAATAAAGACAAGCTGCAAAGGATTAATATTACATTAAGCCATAAACAAAAATTAAAACTTTGATAATTTTAAAGGCAGTGTTCTTTTAGAAAAGAAACTTCAAAGAAGTTTTTCACAAAAGGAAAAAGTTTTTCAAAAAGAAGCTATTTAATCCAATCTGTTTTTATGTATGAGGAAACTAATGAGAAAAAGATGTCAAGAGACTATCACAGAATCCCAAATAAAATTTGAGTTCAAGTGCTGTGATTTCAGTCAACGTCATTTCCATTCTATGATGAGGCCAAATACCGAGAGGATAAAAAGTACATAGATTTACAAATAAAATGAACCTACATGTCATCCCCTTCATTTAACAGATCAACAAAAATCATGTCCAGAAACTAGGAATGACTTTTCCAAGATTAAACAGAATTTTAACTGAGTTCCTATGATCACTTATCTAGTTAACTCCTTATACTGTGCCCAACTGTCTTTCCTAATAATGTGATGAAAATCATGTTTTAGGAAGGTCTTCTGGAACAAGATTCAAAACAGGTATATAGGAGGAAACTATAGAGGGAGACCATCTGGAAAGTTATTAAGCAATAACCCAATTACCAAATAATAAGGGCATGGAACTGGGGATGAAATGGCAGGAGTCAAAAAAGAGAGGAGAGATGAATGTTTCTGATTCGTATAATAAAAAAACAATAGACCCAAATTAACATACATTTAATAGTAACAACTTCTTTACAAAATAAGGCCAAATCACAATAAAATTTTATATAGAAAAAAGATGTGGGCAAAACAGTTAAAAAAAAGAAAAAACAAAACCAATGGTATTGCACCTACACACATAATTCTAATAGATAAGTAGAATAAGGATATACGAGATTTCCAACCAAATATCTACAAAAGATTTGGATGAACTAAAGGACTATTTGGGAAAGAATTCATTATTTTACATATGAATTTGGGAAAATCAATTGGCAACTTGGTAGAAAAGGTATTTGGACTGATCTCAATTGTGGGAGAAAGAATTTTTTATGGGCAATTTATTTCTACCAATAACAAATTAGTTTACTAAGTTTGTTCTCTAAAATAGTCTTGATTCATACTTACATGGCAAACAAAATCTGGAATTACACGGTGAAAAAGTGAGTTCCTATAACCAAAGCCCTTTTCTCCTGTGCACAGTGCTCTAAAGTTCTCAGCAGTTTGAGGCACAATGTTTGCAAATAGTTCCATAGTGATACGTCCCAGAGGTTCATCATCAGCATATATTTCAAAAAATACCAAGGGATTTGTTTCCTGTGACAACTCTGCTATAAGCGATACTTGTCCCTTCTGCAGTTTTGATAAATTATCCTGACATTCTTCAAATCTCTTCTTAAAAGTATCAGACATTTCTTTAGTTTTAAATCTTACTGCAAGCTGTTCAATTTTTGCTTCTCCATCTATAAGCCAAAAAAAAAAAAAAAAGAAAAGAAAAGGGAGGGACTTTAAATGACATTGAATCTCACGAATGGTTTGTATATCATATATAAGACAAACTCAAAAGAGTACTAGGAATACTGAAACTCACCTGCATAGTCCGTAGCAGTCCAAACTAAAGTATTATTTGAAACATTTAAGGATTTTAATTCCATTGCTTTGGTAATAGCATGATTTGCACAAACTTTAAAGACTTGGTCTCTTCTCATGAGGATCCGATAATAGTTCTTCATTGTATGGAAAAGGATCTTTATCTCTCCAACTCCCCGTTCTTTCCACTGAACAACATCTCTGTCCCACCTATAAAGTTTGGCTCTTTCTTTAAACAAAATTTCTTCATCTTCTTCTCCAGATTTCACTTCCACCTAAAACAGACAAATGGACAGGACATTTTTCTACAGTGTTGCAATGAATACCACAACCTGCTAGATTGAATCCCAGATCCAATATTACTAGTGATATGTCCCTTAGACTGTCTGAACCACAATCTCATCATTGGTGCCACATGCATTATCTCCCAGAGAAGGCTGTAACTAGAACAAAGTTATTAACATGTAATTAGAAGCTATCATGTTCTACTATACTAGTTGATCTTAGCTTCAGTTACCCATAAGTACCACAAACCAAGTGGGTAAGAACCACAAATTCCAATGGGCCAATCTTTCAGATGTTTTAAGCTCTTTCTGTGTATATTTTTGTGGGTAATGATATTTACCTTAAGAGTAATTCAGTAGTACCTTTTAATGTTACCAATATAGGTTATTTGGCTAGGGCACTGACAACAAGTGCAGATTCTCTTCCCACCTATTACTTATCTTTTTCTCTTGGGAATTAAATACTTTTTATTTCAAAAATCTATATGCACTACTGCTTTGGGTATACAGGCACTTTTAAAATGTATCTATTCTTAAAGAAATTAAGGAAATTAGAGTAGGTAATGAGGAAACCAAATTATCATATCAATTATTATATGATGGTATACTTAGAGAACCCTAGAGACTCAACTAAAAACTACTAGAAACAATTCATAACTTTAGCAAAGTTGCAGGATACAAAATAAATCCACATAAATCATCAGCATTTTTATATATTACCAACAAAGTTCAGCAGCAAGAGATGCACAAAAAAAAAATTCCCTTCAAAATAACGATTGATAGTATAAAATATTTGGGAATCTATCTGCCAGGGAAAAGTCACGAACTATATGAACTAAACTACAAAACACTCTCCACACAAATAAAGTCAGACCTAATCAGTTGGAAAAATATCAAATGCTCATGGATAGGCCGAACGAATATAATAAAAATGACAATACTGCCCAAATGAATTTACTTATTTAGTGCAATACCAATCAAACTCCCAAGAAATTATTTTACAAATCTAGAAAAAATAATAGCAAAGTTCATCTGGAAGAACAAAAGGTCAAGAATTTCAAGGGAATTAATGAAATAAAAGGCCGAAGAAGGTGGCCTTGCTGTACCAGATCTAAAACTATATTATAAAACAGCAGTCATCAAAACCATTTGGTACTGGCTGAGAAATAGAGTAGTTGATCAGTGGAATAGGATAGGGTCACAGGACAAACTAGACAATAACTATAACAATCTGGTGTTTGAGAAACCCAAAAGACCCCTGCTTTTAGGATAACTACTCACTATTTGGCAAAAACTGCTGGGAAAATTGGAAACTAGTGTGGAAGAAATTAGGGCTTGACCCATACCTAACACCACATACCAAGATAAGATCTAAATGGGTTCATGATCTAGATATAAAGAGTGATATGATAAGCAAATTAGAGGAACATAGAATACTTTACCTCTCAGACCTGTGGAGAAGGAAGGAATTTGTGAACAAAGAAAAAGTGGAACTCTTAATTGAACACCAGATAGATAATTTTGACTATATTGTTAAAAAGTTTTTGTACAAACAAAACTAATGCAGACAAGATTAGGAGGGAAGCCATAAATTGTGAAATCATCTTTACATTTAAGGGTTCTGACAAAGACCTCATTTCTAAAATATATAGAGAATTGACTCAAATTTATAAGAATTCAAGCCACTCTCCAATCGATAGATGGTCAAAGGATATGAACAGACAATTTTCAGATGATGAAATTAAAACTATTTATAGTCATATGAAAAGTTGCTCCAAATCACTACTGATCAGAGAAATGCAAATTAAGACAACTCAGAGATACCACTACATACCTGTCAGATTGGCTAAGATAATGACAAATGTTGGAAGGAATGGGGGAAAACTGGGACACTGATACATAGTTGGTGGAACTGTGAACGGATCCAACCATTCTGGAGAGCAATTTGGAACTATGCTCAAAACATTATCAAACTGTGCATACCCTTTGACCCAGCAGTGTTTCTATTGGGCCTATATCCTAAAGAGATCTTAGAAGAGGGAAAGGGACCCACATGTGCAAGAATGTTTGTGGCAGCCCTCTTTGTAGTGGCTAGAAACTGGAAAATGAATGTATGCCATCAATTGGAGAATGGCTGAATAAATTATGGTATATGAATGTCATGGAATATTATTGTTCTGTAAGAAACGACCACCAAGATGATTTCAGAGAGGCCAGAGAGACTTGCATGAACTGATGCTGAGAGAAATCAGCAAAACCAGATCATCAATATACATGGCAACAACAAGAATATGATGATCAGTTCTGATGGACATGGCTCTCTTCAACAATGAGATATTTCAAACCAGTTCCAGTTGTTCAGTGATGAAGAAAGCCATAAAAACCCTGGGAGAGGCCTATGGGATCTGAGGATCCCCAACACAGGATTTTCATGCTTTCTACTGATGTTTGCTTGCATTTTGTTTTCCTTCTCAGGTTTTTTTTTTCCTTGTTGATCCGATTTTTCTTGCACAGCACGATAACTGTATAACTATGTATACATATATTCAATTTGTCAAGTGTTTTAACATAATTAACGTGTATTAAACTTCTTTCAAGGGGGGGGTGGAGGAGGGAAAAATGTGTAAAAGAAAGCTTTGCAAGGGTCAATGATGAAAAATTACCCATGCATATGTTTTGCAAATAAAAAGCTTTAATTTAAAAAAAAGTATCTATTCTTTTTTTGTTTGTTTTTTTGCTGAGGCAATTGAGGTTAAGTGACTTGCCCAGGGTCACACAGCTAGTAAGTGTTAAGTGTCTGAGACCAAATTTGAACTCAGGTCCTCCTGACTTCAGGGCTGTGCTCTATCTACTGCGCCACCTAGCTGCCCCGAAATATATCTATTCTTGATGTAGAAAAATCAGCTTAATGGCTGAAGTTGACCAAACTCAATTTGTTGACAAAGCAACTTGAAAAAACTGCCTGAGTAAAAGATGATATATTATCAGCATAAAGCTTGGAATATGGTCTTTGTTCAAAAATATTAAAAGGTCAGCATGAGAAAGACACAGAATAAAATTTTAGCATAAGCATAGAAAATTTTTTCTGAAAGCTCAAAATCAACAGGCAAATACCTGTTAAGTGACTGTCATGGGATTGATATTTAGCAACTAAGGATTGAGAGGGGGTTCACTTAATACCTTTAATCATGAACTGCTTCATGTTATGTCAAATAATTCTTTTATATTAACCTACCTCAAGTTACGAGTATTAAATGACATAAAGAATCTAAACAGTTTCATACAATTGAAGCATATAAAAATATATGGCTCAAAATGCTACTGATATCTTGTTAAGCAATGACTAATTACCTCTGGTAAAGATACAATTGGTTCAAAATGTATATCTTCATTATGTACAACTTCTTCATCACTACCCTCGTCATCTTCTCCACCTTTACTGGTTGCTTGTTTCCCAAACACAGTAGCTCCAGTATTTGCCCACTGGAAATTTTTATCTATGAAATAAATTTTAAAAGATATTTAGTAATTTACTGTAACTCAAATTCTGAATTCTTTGCCAAATGATAAATATATGGAAATTAAAAATTTTTATCATAAGATATCTACTATCAAATATGTGACATTTCTTATAAACATTAACCAGATTACTTCTATTTAAAATATAAAATTCTTATTGAAAACAATTCTGAATTAAAGATCTATAAACTGAGGCTAGAGCCTACCTAGAACACTGTTGAACCCATAACCTTCAGTTCTTTTGGATAAGAAATGGGACACTTCATGGTTTACATCACATAATTTTACTACTGGAAAATGAATGCTGATACTAAAGCAATATATCTGCAATCATGTCATCTTTCCCCAAAACAAAAAGCCAGATCAATAAAACTATAACAGAAAGGAAATAATTACAAGTTTGCCATATAGTTCATTATAATATTTTTATGATTATTAATTGTGATTATAGAATTTCTTAAAAAGCAAATAGGAAATATCATCAGTATTTCAACTTAGTTGCTTTCAGTTTAATGTTACCTTACCTTTTGAACCAAAAGCAAAATCCCCAGAATTACCAGAAGCCAAATCCGCAAATGACAATCCTGTACTACTGCCAAATCCAAATGACACCGTTCTGTTTTCTATTTCTAAATGAAAATATAATTAAAAAGAATGAAAATCATCCATAGAGGATTTATGACATTTATATATACATCAGCTACACAATATACTTTCTTTTGGAAATCAAAAGTCATCAAAAATAATTAGATAGCTATTTGCATATAGCACTTGTCCAAGCATTCTAAAGACCTAATAAAAGCATGGTTTCATTTCTCTCTCTCTCACTCTCTCTCTCTCTTACCCCAACCTTTCTTCTTTGAGGGTAGATAAAATGTCAATTTTAAGGACATTCCTTTGAAAGGAAAGTATGAATAAATGAAGAAAATTAATGTAAAGTAAGTGTGGAAAGGTATACTAGTTGCATGTATGAAGGTGTTGAATATCCAAGGAAGTGATATGACGACTTAGGAAGATTATTTTAGCAGGAATTAGTAAGGGGTTTGTAACAGAAAGCTTTTTTTTTTTTTTTTTTAACAGAAAGGGTTAATGTTGAAGAATTACCCATACATATGTTTTGCAAATAAAAAGTATTAATAGGGGCAGCTAGGTGGCACAGTGGATAGAGCACCAGCCCTGAAGTCAGGAGGACCTGAGTTCAAATCTGGTCTCAGACACTTCCTAGCTGTGTGACCCTGGGCAAGTCACTTAACCCCAATTGCCTCAGCAAAAAGCAAAAAATAAAAAATAAAAAATAAAAAAAAATAAAAAAAAGTATTAATAAAAAAATAACAATAATAAAAAAAATTTTAAAAAGGAATTAGTAAGGGGGAGAAACTGGATGCAGAGTCCAAATAGAAGGTTAATGCAACAGTCTAGGTAAGAGATGAAGACTTGAACTAGGGTGGTAGCCCTTTGAAGGGAGAAAAATAAAAGGAATCAAGAGATGTTGCAGAGATAGAATTGACAACACATTTCAAATGAATGAATCCTTGGAAGGAGGTGAAGAGGTTAAAGGAAAAGATTAGGAATAACTTCAAGTTTGAGAAAAAAGGATAGTGGTACCCTCCAACAGAAAAAAAAGAAAATTTAAAGAAAATACAAGGGGTTTTTTTTGTTTTGTTTTTTGGATAGACTGAGCTTAAAATATCTATAGAACACTTGGTTGGAAATATCTGATAGGCAGTTCATAATGTGGGACTGGAAGTTACAAAAGATTAGCACTAGACATTTATATGTCAGAATCAACTGTATAAAATTCATCTTTAGATCCATGAGAGTTGATGAAATTACCGAGAGAAAATGAATTTAATCAATTCACAAGGTGAAAAATGAATAATGATCCAGGAAAAGAAACTGAAAAGGAGACTGAGGAGAATCAGGAGAAGAGATAGGATATCAAGAAGGCATAGTGATTGTTATAGAAATGTCAAGAAGGATTGAGTCCATTGAATTAAGCAATTAACAGATGATTGGCAACTTTTTAAAACAGCTATTTAATTTGAGTGGTGGGGTTGATAGCCTGGAAGAAGTTAAGGAATGGCAAAAAGTTAAATGAAATGCAATTGGGATATCAGATGAAATGGAAGAAAAGGGGGAGCTATAACTGTCTTCAACTATTTGAAGAAAGGCTGTCAGAAGTTAAACTTATCTTCAGAATTCAGAACCTAAAGGCAACGGAAGAAATTCCAGAGTCAGAATTAATTTACTTAAGTATATTCCTAAAATAGAATATGGATTGCCATCGGAGAGGTCTTTAAACAAAACTTGCCAAATATGGTGTGTGAAGGAGATTCTTGTTCAGCTATGAGTTAGAACAGATGGCCTTTTTGGTCCATATTGCAGCTCAAATCTCAAAGGACATACATGGGATCATAGATTTAGAACTGAAAGAGTCAATTTACAGATGAACAAACTGCCCAGAGTTAATTTACCCAGACATAGAGATGGTAAATACTGCGGATGGGATCTGACTTCTCTGACTCCACAATTGGTTCTCTTCCTTCTATACCATTTCACCTCATAAACTTTTCTTTTGTAAACATCTTAATGAAGTCACCAAAGTAAGATCAGTATTAAGTTTAGTAAATCATATTTCTGGTTACTGTTCCTTTAAGTTTTTATACAATTTACACATTAAAACAAGTTTGTAAATTACTAGGAAAGAATATAACTATTCTCCAATGTACAAATATAATGAATAGTCACTCACTATCAATACACAAGTAAAAGCCAGCACAAATTTTACCTTGGCTTGTGGAATCTGCCTCATTTTCTTTTTTATTAGATAAATCTACAGGTTTGTCATTAGCCCCAGATGTAGCATCAGAAGATTCAGTAGTAGAGTCAGGTTCTTCAGATTTACATATGAATGAAGTAGGAACTTCAGTCCCTCTAGTAGATGCTGTATCAGTTGAACTTGTAACCTCATCATCATGCAATTTCTTTTAAAAAAATAAATAAAATAAAAATAAAAATATTTAACTTCAAATGAAACTATGAAATGTGTGATTACAAAGCAAGCTTAGTGACTAACGTTTCTGCTACCATCTCTTTCTGTTTTCAAACCTTCTGCCCTAGATTTAAAAAATCTTAAAAGAATTTACTTCTGTTTCAGTTAATATCTTCTTTAGAATAAAAATGCTAACTTAAGAATTAAGACTTGGGTCCAGCAGTAGGTTTAAGAAAACTTATGTGGAGTCACTAATCAATCACTCCTAAGGGAAATTCAGGACAAGGCAAAGGAAATAGGAAAGGGGGGGATTGGCAGAAAAGTGGGGAAAAAGATTCAAGGAGGAAAATGAAGGCATACATATGTTGAGGATAATTTAGGTTGTTATATGTATAAAATGAGATATTAGGTACATCAGTTTGTTTTTTTAATGTTAAATGTACCAGGTGTCAATTACATAAGAAAAGAAAGAAATCCTTACCTTTGCTTCCTGAACTTTTTGAACCTCTAAGTTAAAGTCGTCTGGATGGCTACTATCCTCATCAGTATCACTGCAAACACCACAGAAAAAAGTAGGAGGAAGTTGCAATGTTTCTGCTTTTTCTTTTTCTTCAGATGTTGGTTTCTTTTCCCAGACAATCATACATTCTTTATCATGGTCGGGAACAACATCTTCTGCAAGAACAAACACAACAGAAATGGAGGAATATCTACAAAAATATGGACTGCTCAGGTTAACAGAAGAGGAAATAAATTATTTAAATAGCCCCATTTTAGAAGAAGAAATAGAACAAGCTATTAATCAACTCCCTAAGAAAAACTCTCCAGGGCCAGATGGATTTACATGCGAATTCTACCAAACATTCAAAGAACAATTAATTCCAATACTATACAAACTATTTGAAAAAATAGGAAAAGGTGTACTATCAAATTCCTTCTATGATACAGATATGATGCTGATAGCTAAACCAGGTAGGGAGAAAATAAGAGAAAGAAAACTATAGACCACTTTCCCTAATGAATATTGATGCAAAAATTATATTAAATAAGATATTAGCAATGAGATTACAAAAAGTCATCACCAGGATAATACATTATGACCAAGTAGGATTTATACCAGGAATGCAGGGCTCGTCCAATATTAGGAAAACTATCAGCATAATCAATTATAATAATAACCAAACTAACAAAAATCATATGATTATCTCAATAGATGCAGAAAAATCATTGAATAAAATCCAACACCCTTTCTTATTAAAAATACTACAGAGTATAGGAATAAATAGGCTTTTCCTTAAAATGATTAGTAGCATCTACTTAAAACCATCAGCAAGCATCATATATAATGGAGACAAACTAGAACCATTCCCAATAAGATCAGGAGTGAAACAAGGCTGCCCACTGTCACCATTACTATTTAATATTGTGTTAGAAATGTTAGCTTTGGCAGTAAGAGAAGAAAAAGAGATAAAAGGAATTAAGAGTAGGTCATGAGGAAACCAAATTATCACTCTTTGCAGAGACTCAACTAAAAAACTACTAGAAACAATTCACAACTTTAGCAAAGTTGCAGGATACAAAATAAATCCACATAAATCATCAGCATTTTTATGTATTACCAACAAAGTTCAGCAGCAAGAGATTCAAAAAGAAATTCTGAACATTAAAAATAACGGTTGATAGTATAAAATATTTGGGAATCTATCTGCCAAGGAAAAGTCAGGAACTATATAAACTAAACTACAAAACACTTTCCACACAAATAAAGTCAGACCTAGTGAATTGGAAAAACATCAAGTGCTTATGGGTAGGCCGAGCAAATATAATAAAAATGACAATACTACCCAAACGAATTTACTTATTTAGTGCCATACTAATCAAACTCCCAAGAAATTATTTTACAGATCTAGAAAAAATAGTAGCTAAGTTCATCTGGAAGAACAAAAGGTCAAGAATTTCAAGGGAATTAATGAAATAAAAGGCTGATGAAGGTGGCCTTGCTATACCAGATCTAAAACTATATTATAAAGCAGTGGTCATCAAAACCATTTGGCACTGGCTAAGAAATAGAGTAGTTGATCAGTGGAATAGGATAGGATCACAGGACAAACTAGATAATAACTATAGCAATCTAGTGTTTGATAAACCCAAAGACCCCAGCTTTTGGGATAAGTACTCGCTATTTGGCAAAAACTGCTGGGAAAATTGGAAACTAGTGTGGAAGAAATTAGGGCTTGACCCACACTTAACACTACATACCAAGATAAGATCTAAATGGGTTCATAATTTAGCTATAAAGAGTGATATGATAAGCAAATTAGCTCTCAGACCTGTGGAGATGGAATAAATTTAAGTCCAAAGAAGAACTGGAACTCTTAATTGAACACCAGATAGATAATTTTGCCAATATTAAGTTAAAAAGTTTTTGTACAAACAAAACTAGACAAGATTAGGAGGGAAGCCATAAATTTTGAAATCATCTTTACATTTAAGGGCGCTGGCAAAGGCCTTGTTTCTAAAATATATAGAGAATTGTCTCATGTGTAAGAATTCAAGCCACTCTCCAATCGATAGATGGTCAAAGGATATGAACAGACAATTTTCAGATGATGAAATTAAAACCATTTCAAGTCATATGAAAGGGTGCTCCAAATCACTGTTGATCAGAGAAATGCAAATTAAGACAACTCTGAGGTACCACTACACATCTGTCAGATTGGCTAAGATGACAGGAAAAGATAATGACGAATGTTAGAGGGGATGTGAGAAAACTGGGACACTGATAAATTGATGGTGGAACTGTGAATGGATCCAACCATTCTGGAGAGCAATTTGGAACTATGCCCAAAAAGTTATCAAGCTGTGCATACCCTTTGACCCAGCAGTGTTTCTAAAAAAGACCAAACACAACAAAAGCAATAAATTCATTAACAGAAATTCTTTAAGACCAAAGTAATTGAATATGATAATATCAAAATGCATTCATAAACCAACAGTAATATGCTCCCTAAATAGAGACTGAAATGATTTTTAACATGTCTCTGTAAAACTGGTCATTTACTGTAGTAAAATCATATCCTGCCTCTCCTTCCCTACTCATATTTCCTTCTTCCTGTATTTTTGGTTCCCCTCTACCCTTTTCATCTCATCAAAATCATCCTTCATTAATTCTAAAAAATTCCTCTCCTTTCTTCTTGTGATAAACAGGGGAGGAGAGATGTTACAACTGTATATAGTAATGTTCCCTTTTCAACATACTGCAATGTAAAATTTTTATTTACTTCAATTACATATTTATAATTAAATTATGTAAGCTGTTTTAGTTAAACCTAATAAATATGTTATGGAATTACTGATAAATTTTAACTTAAAGAACATTTAGTAAAACATACGTTAGACTAACATCTACTGCAAGAATACAGTCCAGTTCAAGATAAATGAGAAGAAAAAACATGTGAGGTAAATGAATTTAATATGAAATTCCCACATCCAGAGAAAAAACTATGTAGACTGAATGTGGATCAAAACATAGTATTTTCACCTTTTTGTTGTTTGTTTGCTTGATTTTTTTTTTCTCTCATCATTTTTCCCCCTTTTGGTCTGTTTTTTCTTGAGCACCATGATGAATATGCAAATATGCTTAGAGGAATTGCATATGGTTAACCTTTATCAAATTGCTTGCAATCTTGGGGAAGGGAAAGAAGGAAGACAGGGGGAAAATTTTGGAACAAGATTTTGCAAAAGTACTGAAAACTATCTTTGTATGTACTTGGAAAAATAAAATATTATTAAGTATGGGATTCTTAAGCTCAGAGAGAGTTTCTAAAGTTCCAGGAAAAGATTATGAGTTGGAAAAAATGATACAAAAGATAAGTAAAAATAAAACAGCATAAATCCCAGAATCCATAAAAGTTGCTAGTTTCTTATAATACCCAGGATAATAGTCTAATTATCTTAATTCCAATCCCATGGAGTATGTTCCCTCCAGCATAATGGTAGATTTTATTTTATAATGATAAGGTAGGTAGGTAAAGTAAGGCATAGTAAGTAGAATTTCTATTTACCATTCACTGTCAATTTTACTAAAATTAATTTATTAAAACAATCATTTATTTGGTTGAAACTCAAATTTCTATGGAATTATTAATGTACCTTTTTGATTGATGTTAAATAGCTACTATGACATTTATTTATTTACAGAAAGTTTAAGTAACATAACCATTATTCTTTATTAGTTTACCTCTTACAAATTCTTGGGATCCTTTACATTCATCTTGGTCATCTGGATATAGCTTTCCATTAAGTTTCTTGACAGCTGATTCAAAATCTTCATCTTAAAAATATGATTGGTAGTGTCAAACAGATGATTAAATACTGGAAATTTGGGAGGCAGTATGTGATGATGGAAGGTAAGTGAAAAACTATTGAATTCAAGTAATATAAATAGAAGCCAATGACTAATTTGACATTTGAATAGACATAAATGTTAGGTTTAAGGATTAAAAAGTGTTCAAATCCTATCTTTGACATTTATTGGCTGTGTGAATAAGGCAAAAGTCATCTAACTTAAGCATTAAAGCAACTCCCAAAGATAGGTTGTAATCTTCATCATTGAAGGGAGTTTCACATAACAAAATCATAGTAGCCACAAATATATTTGTACATGTTATATTCATGTCATACTCTATAAACTAGATGGACTGAGATTTTTTTTTAACTCCAAGATTCTATAATTATATAATTATAATATAATAATATATATTATTATAATATATAATATAATATAATTATAATATAATAAAGATTGTTCTAATTCTATAAAACAAACTTTGTTCTATAAAACAAAACTATTCTAATTTTATAAAACAAAGGATTTAAAAAAAATCTTAGTGCAATTCTAAGCTTCAATAATTTAATTAGCACTAAAAACATTGTAATGAAATATCTTAAATATTCATATTAATACCTAATGTTTATTATACTTCTACAATATTGGAAGACAAGAGAATAGGATGACATGGGGCCTTACCATCATCTTCTTCCTCACTAATGTAATCTGGTCTATTCTTATAGCAGAAAAAAGTTGGAGGAAGTTTAAGATTGACAGCAAGAGCTTTTTGTTCAGGAGTGGGAATTAATTCATATATAATGAGTACATCATCTGTGGAAAGTTCTTCTGGTTCCTTCTTTACCTCGGCTATAAGAAATAAAGCAAAATTATAAAGCCTAAATTTTAAATTAAAAACAACAACAAAACCCTACTTGAGCCTAAAATGAAAATTACGGAATAATTTCTACAATAAGACGTACATTTTAAAGCAAAAAAATTCATGAAGCAATCATTTATTTTTTAAAAATTCTATCAGACACACTGCATCTTCCCTTCAATGAATGTAAGACTTTTTTTTTTTTTTTTAGTTTTAAAGAATTATTATTGGGGGCAGTGAGATTGCGCAGTGGATAGAGCACCAGCTCTGAAGTCAGGAAGACCTGAGTTCAAATTTGGTCTCAGACACTCAATACTTCCTAGCTCTGTGACTCTGAGCAAGTCACTTAACCCCAATGACCTCAGCAAAAAATAAAAAATTTAAAATTTAAAAAAAGAATTATTATTTAAGTAAAATAACATACTATAATCCAATTCTTAAAATTTTATAAAATGTAAATTATTGGAAATGAACCTTTTACATGCTAATAATAACTAGTAATGAGCCATGCACATGCAACTGAAGAAATGCCTTAAATTAGGAAAATATAACATAGAATTAGTCCAGTCTTAAAAAAAAAAAAATCAAAATTAATTTTCACCTCCAAGGTTATCTCAGAAATACTCTAAAAATGTAATATAATGTAAATTTAAAAGTTCTTTATATGCCAGATTAAGACTTTGTGTGTGTATATATACACATATACCATTTCACACAACTACCCATACAATATTAAAGAATATCCCCACTCCAGCTCCCAACCCGCAATGTTCATCTGAGCATCAATACTGTACCTTTAGGCAAAACCCCTATGGCTAAACATCATGCAAAAACTTAAAAAATTCTTGACCCTAAAATGACTGCTTGCTTACAGGAAAAGTGACTAGATCTAGAAACAGCCAGTGAAATTTTTGGCTTAAGAGAGCAGCAAAAACATTTAATTAATTCATGCATGGTAATGATCAATTAAGTGAAATAAATTCTCTCCTTTCTCCCCTGCTGTCTTCTACGACATTCTCTCATCACCATATTTAAAAATACTCATAACTGTGTGTTGGAAAAATATATGGGGAAAGGATTCAAATAATACAGTGATAATTAAGAGTAGAAATGAAGTTGGGAAACCTAGGTTCTAATGCTAGTTTTCATTTTTCTAAGACTCAAAAATTTCCTCCTTTCTAAGATGAAGGTAATGTAATCAAAAGAGGACCTAAGGCCATTCCAAATAAAATGTTATAAAATATATGCCTAAAATGGATTCCTGCTATTCTACTTCTGTTTATAGTTCTATTTCTTCTCAGCAACAAGGGCTCTAGAGTTTTTTTTTTAATTTAAAATGCCTAAAACCATTATTGCCAAATAACACATATATATTCAAAAAACACTACATAAAGAGCCTATTTATGTACATGGAGAGACATGAGATCATTGTACAATATTCCACTGAAATCTGTTTTATCAAGAATATAATGAGGGGCAGCTAGGTGGCGCACCAGCCCTGAAGTCAGGAGGACCTGAGTTCAAATTTGATCTCAGATACTTGACACTCCCTAGCTGTGTGACCTTGGGCAAGTCACTTAACCCCAACTGCCAAGGCAAAAAAAAAAAAAAAGAATAAAATGGAAAATTTTGTTACAGGCCTTTTACTTTGTTACTTTTGTTTACTTTTGTTACAGTTACCTTTTACTTGTAATACTTGAAGATTATTTCCTTAAAATAGAAGTTTGACAATTAACTATGTAATACCTTATTTCCTGATTGTATATTTCCTATTGTGCAGCACTGTCAATGGAACAAATGAACAAGGCATTGAGAAGTGAAGGCAGTAGGTAGGGAGTGTCAAAATGCACTAAAAGTACATTGGTGCAGTAGAGAAATGCAACATAGCAGAAAGTAAGTGACTGTTTATAACTAACTATCCTCAAACAGAATAAGGTAATGAAAAGAACTACTATGTGCAAGCATTAATTACAGTGTGTTAAACTACTATCAAATGACCTCTTCACCTAAACCAGCGTTCTATAGCATGCGTATTATAAATTGTTAAATATTCAATTTCATGAAGCAAATCTACTTTTATCAAAGACTGCCAACTTCTAAGAAAACTAAAATCATCTCACACTGAGTGCACTTTATACCTTTGCTCTCAGGCTGTGAGGAGGGAAAACTGGTCCAAAAAGCCATTGGATTAGATTTAAAAAGATTAAAGTTAAATCCTAGAAAATAAACAATATTAAGGATTTGGGAGTTTAGAGGGACAAAATAAAACTTAATTTTATTTTCCTTTTCTGCCTTCCCTACTCCACCCCCACATAACAAAACACAAGAAAATCACTATAGTTTATAGGCATATTCAGTAATATTTCATAGGCTAGTTCCTGTAATGACTTAGGAATTAAATAGATCACGTACTTCCATTTTAAATATTTTGACCATATCCCTAAAAAAACACCAAAAACCTCACATCAAGTAAAAAACAAACTACCTGTGCTTTTTCATCTACACTTCAAAACATTGTGTAGGAATTAAAGAGGTCAATAATGGTAAACATCCACATTTTCCTCATAGGCTTTTTTAGAAGTATCTCACAGACTTTTAAACTCTGAAATGTGTCACATTATCTATTTTTTTCATTATACCAGTATAACTATATTTTCTAGTTAATGTATTCTACAAATTAGTTAAGCAACAGTAAGTGCTATCGTTTAAACATTCTCTAGTTATAGTATATCAGTAAGAACAATGTCAGCACCTGATTCTGACACTACCTGTGTTACCTTGGCAAGTCATTTAACCTCTGAGAGCCTCAGTTTCCTCATCTGTAAAATGAGAAGGTAGGACTAAATGGCCTCTGAGGTGCCTTCCAGCTCTAGATCTATGATATTATATGAAATCAACTGTGTGCTTAGAGGACTGTCTAAAAAGAAAGTTAATGTTAATTGCCATAATATTACACATACAACAGTAACTTTATTGAAAACATTTTTTGGTTTGTGTAGAGTAGATCAGTTGCCCAAAGACCATTAATTTAAAATAGCTGCTATGTTTCCCTAAGTAAAACTGCATAATTTATTTTTAAACACACACACACAAAAACAACTTCTATAGAAATTCACTACCAATTTCTCAAAGTTTATAGGAAGGATTCTTTCAGTTAACAAAGTAAGTATAAATCAAAGGGATGCAACAATTGAGGACCAAGTTAAAACTAAAACTTCACCTAAGAAATTACTAGGAGTGCAGCCATTCTCAAACAAAGAATAGAAATAGCACAAAAAGCCCCCACTTATATATGATGTACTTTCAAAAGACTTTACCACATGTCTTCAACCAAATATTGTACTAACAAAAAAATTTCAGTACTATGTGAAATTTTAACCTATTAACTTTGACTCAAATATACATATTCTTAATGACTGCAAATATGAAAGTGAATTGGCCATTCTGTGGACTTCTGTAGAGGTTGTATAGTAAACTTAAAAATGTAGAAGAAAAATGAATATTCTTTTAAAGCTGAGGTAAAAGTCCCCAAAAAATATTTTGACAAAATTTATTTCAATATAATTGGTTTCCTCAACAATCTTCTATTTTGTATATTTAAAAACATATGGAGAGGGGGCAGCTAGGTGGCACAGTGGTTAGAGCACCAGCCCTGAAGTCAGGAGGACCTGAGTTCAAATCTGATCTCGGACACTTCCTAGCTGTGTGACCCTGGGCAAGTCACTTAATCCCAATTGCCTCAGCAAAAGAAAGCAAAAAAAAAATATGGAGAAAAGGATGATGGTTTTATCAGGAAGCCAGAAAAGTACGACAGAAAAAATAAGAGAATTCCTACTTTTAAAGTACTACTTTTTAAAAGCAAATTAAGAGCTTTCTATGTTAATCTTTTTTTTTTTTTTGGTGATGTAACCTCTCTGAAATCTTAACATGTTTTTCAAACATTTTCAGAATATATCTATGCATGAAAAAGTTTTAAAAAATAATTGTTTTTCCTGTGAAGACTTGATTTTGTTAAAATATTTTTCTATTTAAAATATAGTTATCAATGAAATGTTTCAAACCAGTTCCAATTCTTCAGTGAAGAAAGCCATATACATCCAGAGACGGATATGAAATGCAGACCACAACATAACATTTTCATGCTCTCTACTGATGTTTGCTTGCATTGTGTTTCCTTTCTCAGATTTTTTCTTGTAGATACGATTTTTCTAGTACAACAAGATAAGTGTGGAAATATGTATACATATATTTGATTTGTCAAGTATTTTAACATAATTAACATGTAGTGGATTTCCTGCCATCTAGGGGAGGGGAGGGGACTGGGGGAAAATTTGTAACGGAAAGTTTTGTAAGGGTCAATGTTGAAGAATTACCCATACATATGTTTTGCAAATAAAAAGCTTTAATAAAAAAAAATAAATAAATGAAATAAAATATAGTTATCAAATTATGTATCAAAAATAATTATAATGTGGTATTTTAAAAAACAAAATAGGCTTAACTTCTTTTATCTGAAACCAAAATTTCCTCAGCCTTCCCCCAATCAAGGAGGCATTACTTTCTGTCCAAAATATTCCATGGAGAAATTAATTTAAGAAATTCTAATCTGATTGAATATATTTAACTTATATTGGATTGCTCACTGTCTAGGGGGGCAGGGGAGAAGAAGAAAAATTTGGAACATAAAGTTCTGCAAGGATGAATGTTGAAAACTGCATGTATTTTGAAAAATAAAAAGCTATGAAAAAAAAAATTCTACTCTGCTCATGTCCCCTAATATAAACTGTTTCATATGACATGATAAAGCCCAGATTCTCAATTACTCAGTCACTGCCCAGATTCATCTGCAATTCAACCACCATTTAGAGAAAAGTTCATTTAATATAATAAGCTCTAAGTTCAAATTCAGTTATCAACTGCATATATTTTAACACAACTCAATTTTTAAAATGCAGAGCATCAAAAATTTAAAATCCATCCTAATAGAATAAAACACTAAATAAGAGTAATGAAAGACTCTGTACTTCTATGAGATTGAAAAAACAAAAAACAAAACAAAAAAAAGCAAACCACTATTCTTTTAAATTTGTTTGCAACAAGTTAAGTAGTATCATAATTTTGGCTGAGAACATGAAATTTAAACATTCTAAAGATTGTTTCATCTCCTTAAAAAAAGTCTAACACAAGTACCCTTTTTAAATATAATTTTTACTAAATGTTACACTAAAATATTAATACTATAAATTTCTATAAGATAAGCCTCATGTCAAATATGAAGAATTCTGTCCAAATACACTAATATTTTTACTAAAAGACACACTCTAAAGTTGTCTCTGAAAGAATTGAAATTGACCTACTTTCTCTTATTTAATTTACTTATCCACATCTGTAAGTAAATTGCATTAATTTAATTAAACAATGCTAATTAATACATAACTGTATATAAAACAAAGTAATCTCCATTAAATTTTTAACAATTTTTTTTTTTAAATAAAGTTAACTTTGTACTTACCCTTTTCTAATGTTTTAAATGCGCAGTTAGTTGAGGACTCTTCTTTTGGAAAAGGAGTCAAGGGCTTTTCTGCTTTGTTTTCAACAAATGGTTTGATGTTCAAACTCTTCTGTGCCTCATATTTACTAGAGTCTGATTTTCTTTCAATCTCACCTGAAACATCTTTGCCACTTTTGCTTTTCGAAGGTGCATTAAAACTGAATCCAAATAAAGAGCCTGTAGCTGAATTATTGCCAAATGCAAATGGTTTTGATTTCTCACTACTAAAAATGCTTTTAACAGATTCAGAGCCAAATACAAACTTTGGAGGAGAAACAACTGCTTTAGTTGGTGTTTCAGAAGTGTTGCATACTTCTCCAACTTCTACAATTGTATCTGTTGTATCAGAATCCTGGTTTAAATCTGTTCTCTCCCTTGTGGTTTCTTCTAATACAGCTACTGCAATTTTGCCACATGGGAATTCTCGAGGAGTGGCAGCACGGGAAAAGTGTGGTGTAAGCAAGCTCTCTTTTTCTTGGGCCTGTTTTGCTTCATCAAAAATTTGTTTGAATGCATCTGCAACATCTTGCAGTTTAAAACGAACAGCTAATTGTTCTACTTTTCTTTCTCCATCAGCAAAGTCACATGCAGTCCAAACCCAAACTCTTTCTGTCCCTTTCATGTTTTGCAACGTCATGTCTGGTGTTACTCTATGATTGGCACAAAGTTTCAATACTTGGTCCCTTCGCATCACTATGCGCACATGTTTATTATCATAATTTTGCAAAATCTTTATATCCCCTATTCCTCTTTCCTTCCACTGGCCAGCATCTTTGTCATATCTATAGAGTTTAGCTCGATGACTAAAGATAACTTGTTCATTTTCCTCACCACTGGACACTTTTATCAGATCAGGTAATGGTACAACTGGCTCAAAGTACTGCCCATCTTTCTCTTCTTCTTGGGTAACATCAG
This sequence comes from Myrmecobius fasciatus, assembly GCA_023553655.1. Taxonomy (NCBI): domain Eukaryota; kingdom Metazoa; phylum Chordata; class Mammalia; order Dasyuromorphia; family Myrmecobiidae; genus Myrmecobius; species Myrmecobius fasciatus. Next base: position 499,349 of record JAJPUD010000977.1, read on the forward strand.
ACTCTTCATCAGTGCCCACAGAAGTCCTACTCTGATTCAACTTGGCAGGAGATTTCGATGGACTCAAAGCAGATTTAAAACTGAAATTAAACCCTGTTGTTGAATCACCAAAACGGAAGAGATTTTTCCTCACAGGACTACTTGATAATGGAGATGCATATACTGAGCTACTGCTTACACTATCATCCAAAGCATCCTCTCTTAAATCATAATTATCCCATTCTAATGAAGGTCCAGTAGTTTCAGCATGTGGTTTTACTGTTAAGTCAGAAGTACTGGTTACTAAACCTGAATTGTTACTCTCTTCCTCAGTGAGCTTTTTGTCATTTGTCAAAAATGTTTTGAGATCTTTTAGTCCACTTTTCATTTCTTCAGCTCTCTGTATTAGTTTGGCAGCTCTGCCAGAATCTACAAGTTTATGAGGTGTTTGAAGTGGTATGTCTAGTAAAAGTCTCTGGCACTCTTCAAATTTCTGTTTGAATTCTTCAGCTAACTCTGGTGTTTTAAACTTAGCTGCCAATTGTTCCAGTTTAGCATCTCCATCAGAAAAATCACTAGCTAGCCACATCCATGCTCTGTCTGAACCAGATAAAGGTTTAAGGTTCATTGTAGTAGTGATCCAGTGATTAGCACATACTTTTAGTACTTGTTCTCGTCGCATCAGCATTCTTAATTTGCCATTGACTTCATTTTTAAGAATCTTTAAATTTCCTAAGCCCCTTTCTTTCCATTGACTTATCTCTGCATCAAATCTAAATAATTTCACTCTCTGTGAATAGAGAACCTTTTCATCTTCTTCTCCTGTAACAAGTTCCACTTTTTCAGGCATCTGAACTACAGGTTCGAAATGGATATCATCATTGTCTTCAGTCTTATATGCTTCGTCATCTTTCTCAAGGTCTGATGAAGTATTGGCCTTAGGGGACATTTTAGCACTCTGTGATGAAAAAAGTTTTTCACCTGCACCTGAAAACCCTTTAAAATTTGGATCTTTTTTGCCAAATTGAAATCCTTCCCCTGACTTTGCAAGGTCAGCAAAAGTGAAATTGCTACTACTATTTCCAAAAACTGAATCACTACTATTTTGCTTGACATCATGAGACTTGACAGCAGCATCTCCTTCAATGGCCTTCTCACTAGCCTTTTGATCACCAGAATCTTGTATGCCAAATTTAAATCCACCAGCAGATACAGGCATAGTAAAACTAAATCCTTCTTTTGGGGGTTTGGCATCCATACCAGAGGGAACTTGAAATGTGAAGGAAGAAGGTGAACTTCCTTGCTCAACATGGCCAAATTTAAAACCCTGTTCTGCACTGCCAAATTTAAAAGCTTTTTCTGAAAAGTCACATTTAAAACCAGTTGCCATCTGACTCCCAGAAGGTTCAGATAATTTACTTTTGAAACTAAATGTAAAATCTGAAGATGCTTCTGCAACAGGTTTACTGACTGGATTTGGTGCTTCACAGGCATTACATTTCAAGGAAGAGCTTTCATTTCGTACTAAGCAAACACTACAGTCCCATTGTCCTTCCTTCTTATTAAACATTCCCTCAAATCCATCCTTAGTAGACTTGCTGGTCTCTGCAGTAGTAAGCTTCAAAGCAGAGGGTGCTGGAATGGTATGACTGGGTTGACTTTGTGAATTTGGATTCTGACAAGCAACACATTTTTTATCACTTACTTCATTCTGTACCAAACACACATTGCAATTCCACTGTCCATCCTTCTTAGGAAACAGAGTTCCCAAATCACTAGTAGTAGGTTTAGAAAGCTCTCCCTGACCAAATTTGAAGGGAGTTTGCTGACTAAATGATGGAATAGTTTTACTTGCTGTGTTTGTATTCTGGCAAGCTATACACTTAGATACTGTTGGTTCATTCCTCACTAAACACACACTGCAATCCCAATGACCTTCTTTCTTAGCAAAATTCAATCCAAATCCTTCTTGAGTCTTTTCTGTACCAGGCTTAAAAGCTGGAGAAATTTCAACTAATGATGGGCCCAAAAGCTCCTTATTATTTGGATTTAGGTTTTTGCATGATACACATTTCTTTGCTGTTGCAACATTCTTTACTGAGCAGTTGTTACAATCCCATAGCCCATCTTTCTTCGAAATTTGGAAACCAAAATTTTGATGTGCAGAGTCAGGTTTTCCAGTATCCTTGCTATCCTGGTTCTTGGTATCTTTCAAAACCCTAACATTCTGATTTGCTGTGGAAATATTTGAAGCTGCAGATCTTAAGATTCCCTGGGCCTCTTCAAACTTGCATTTGAAATGAGCTGCCTCCTCTGGAGTTTTAAACTTAATGGCAAGTTGCTCTGGCTTTGGCAATTCATCTGCATAGTCAAGAGCATGCCATACAAATGATTTATCTGAGCCAGCATTTGGTGTAAGCTTCATATCTGGATTTATATAATGATTAGCACAGATTTTGAGTACTTGCTCTCGTCTCATGAGAAGACGAATTTTGCCAGATATTTTATGCCTCAATATCTTAACATTGCCAATGCCTCGTTCCTTCCATTCTTTGGATTCTGCATCAAAGCGGAACAATTTTGCACGATTACAAAAGAATTCTTCTTCATCTTCCTCACCAGTTTTCACTTCTATTTTATCAGGAAGTGGAACTACTGGTTCAAAGTGAGGACCATCATCATCATCATCTCCATGAGTACTTCCTCCATCTGTTTCATGACTCTTGTTTGCTAAGTCTGGAGTTGGTGTTCCAAATACTGTTTTGCTTGGACTTTGGAAAGTAAACATGTCATCATTACGGCCAAAAAGCGAATTTTTACCTTGACTGTGTGCTATGCCTTCTGTAAATGAAACATTAGAAATATTCTTACTACCAAAATTGAACGTATTCCGTGGTGCACTTGTCTGACTGGGAACTGGTTTTGCTCCACTATAGCCATCATCATGTGAAGGTTTATCTGAAGTTAGGAGACCTAAAAGGCTCTCGTTATTACTGAAAGCTGCAGGAGGAGGGTGCCCCATCACTTCAGGTGACGAAAATGTAAAGTCACCATCATTGGATTTAAAATTGGAGTTAAATTTAAAGGTAGTTGGCTGTGTTGCTTGTGCCGAAGTTGGTACAGGTGGCCTTACTCCTTCACCTGGCATAGGCTGTCCAAAGTTAGATTTCCCAAATTCTATAACCCTGGATTCTGTAGATTTTGAAGGATGAGGCACAACTGGAGGTTTTGTGAAATAGCCTGGTTCAGGCAAAGGTGGATTTGTGCTTGTCTGTTGAACATTGTAATTGAAGTAATCATCTCGAGGTGACAGAATTCCAGTTGCAGGGGAATCAAAACGCAATGAAGGACCATACATTTCTTGAGAGAACATACAGGCAGGTGGATTTTGCACTGGAGGTGTATGCATTTGTTGTGGGTAAGCATAAATATGCTGTTGAGGTGTAAGCCGGTTCATGCTATAAACAGGAGCCTATAAATATAAAAAATGAGTTCATTTTCTTAGAGCTATTCAAACATCTAATTTTTCATCACCTCCTAGACCATTTTAAAATACATCTCAGAGTAGTCATTGGAGCCAATGGGTGTGAAGTGATGCCATGAAGGCTTACAGTATTTCTCTTCAGCAAATATATGATCAAATAATCTTGTACCTTATTAGAACTATGAAAACACACTTCCTGCCATTATTTTTGCTCATAGACAAAAATAGTAAAAGAAATTTCCAGGTCAACAAGAGCTTATCACAATCATGACTGAGAAAAGTGTAACAGATTCTTCCCTACTTTTCCTTCAAAATGGGTAAGATGAGAAATTTTATCTCTACTACAACTATTATAAAGGAGAGATTCCATACTATAAAGTTTTATACCTAGAAAGAAATTTAAAATACACTGTCTAATCTTAATAAGAGTTTTACAAGTTTCAGTACTATGTGATCTCTTAAATTCTTCAAAGGTCTAAACTCTAAAGGAGTTTAAACTAAGATGGGGTATTTATAAATATTCCCTTTTGTTACCTTTGTCGGTGTAACATTAGCTGCTGTTCTGAGAAGATATTGGGAATTATATGCTGGTGACTGATTGTAATACACTGAAGGGCCAGTAGTTGCAACTGAAAAAAGAAAAACAGTCTGTTAAAGTTCAATAGTAAAAGTGAAATTAAGTGTTCCTGGATGAATGCTTATTTCTATATAACATCTAAGAGCACTGGGACAATTTTGTCAATTATTTACAATGTGACAAAATCCATGAATTTGTGTTTCTCGAGTGATATTTCTTAACACTTGCTTTTTTTTTTTTTACTTCTTACAAAGCATTATTCCAAAAGTAATACAAAAAGAATGCCAGAAAGTATAAAATGCTATTTACATAAATGAAATATTGAAAGATTTGAACACTTTTCAGACTTTACAGTATATAATACTATCAATGTTGAGACGTAACAGCTTTCTTCCCCTTCCTAATTAGTTTACAGATCTGCTGCCATCATCAGGTTCTATCTTTTTAATATTAACAATCAAGTTTTCTAGAAGCATACTTAACAGATATTTATAAATAATCTCTTTTGAACAAGAGTTTTTTTTTTAATTTATACTGAAAAAAGAACCTATTACACAGTTAGGTGTTATGTAATGACCAGAATACTATTTTGAAATTATATATCAATGTACAAATGTTATTCTGGATATCGTAATGACAGAACTTTCATTTGTTCTCACTTTTCTTATTATACCATATCCAAGGGTCCAGGAAGGACCATAGCCACTAACTATACAGTACTTCAGCTAAACTAATCATTCCTATTTTACTCTACCTCATAGGCCCTACAACTAAAATAATTCCCCTGAAGCTCTGAGTATTCTTTTCTTCTTGAAATCTCTTTTCTCTGTTCCCCATTTATAAAGCAAAAAAATTATTGACTTAATTTAAAAATCAGTTTCATCTATATTCTCCCAGCATGAAATACTGGGGCTATCTTTCTTTCACTAAGAAGAAACAATTTAACATAGAACTTTGTAGTGAATAATTCCATTACAATATGAAGTTTAAAACTTTCTTTGATAACAAGGACATCTACAAAACTTTTAGTAAGCTGATAAAACAAATATAGGAGGATTTCATCCGTTGTTAAATATAGGAGGATTTCATTCAAGTTGCTTTCTGAGTTGCCTAAATAATTTAAAACAAAAAGAGAAAAAGCTTTTTAACTAAAAAAGTGTTAGGTACTTATTAACTTATTTTACCTGTTAGTGGAGCTCCATGGTAATTTTGGGATCCCTGATATCCATCAGGTACTGAATCTGTACCATAGGCTTCTGCAGGCCAACGGTGAGGGGACATCGTAGAATTACTGCTGTTTAGCTTCAATTCATGCATTTCTTTCTATTAAAAACATAATTGAATCTGATTAAATTCTATGCTAGCGCTAAAAACATTAAAATTAACAGAACAAAGAGACAAAAACTTTAAATCAAAACTCTCCAAACAAATGTTTCTTAGTAATAGACTAATAACAACATTTTTGAAGGGCTCTAGGTGCCACAAATTAACTGACAGAAATTGATAAGCTTCTTTTAAAAAATTTACATGTTTTTAAGAGTCAAGTTAAAAGGTTTCAAGTGCTACTAAATTTAATGCTACACAGGTAACTTGGCAGTAAAATATATGGAATGCTGGACCTAGAGTCAGGAATTCATATCCTGGCTCAGTCACTTACTAGCTATATGACCCTGGGTAAGTTGCTTAATTTATTTTAGTCTGTTTCAACTATAAAATGCACATAACACCACTATCTATCTAACAAGATTGTTATGGAGAAAACATACATAAAGCTCTCTGCTAAAGCACTACAAAAATATTGGCAATTATAGCAGCAAACGTCCAAGAAACTTTTTTTAAAATCTAAAAGGAACTCTGTGTGAAAATGCTATTTTAGCAATGCTGATAAATACCACCTGTTCTCCAACTTAGCGCAAGAATGCTTAACCTGAGGTCTAAATTAAAAAAAAAAAAATTATCAAATGTATTTCATGATATGAGAGGAGGGAAAAGAAGGGGAGGGAAGGAAAGAGAAGGGGAGGGGACGAATGTAAAAATTACATTAAAAATTTTGCTCCCGAAGTACAGATTCTCCTTTCAAAATTGGAGAGAAATTGCATATATTATAAGATACGGTCATCTAGAACAATCTGTTTTTTGATTTTGCCTGCTTTTGTTATAAAGAAGAGTTCCTAAGAGTAGGATGTCCAGTGTAATAAGACAAGAATAAAACTTAAAATAAAACTCTTAATGTTTTTTTGTATTTTCTTTGTTAATGACTTATATTTAGAAAAATGCTAGTTATCTTAAACTGGACTGAGAACTAGACATATAAACTTAATTATGAATAGATTAAAAATAAATAAAAAAGCAACTTATGTGCCTTTACCAAAGAAAATACAAATCACAGGCATCACCCGTATCAATGCAACATAACCCATTTTTGCCCCATGAAGAACTGGAAGTTATTTCACTTTTTGAATACAGTTATGAAAAATCATTCAAGGATCAAGTTATAGGTATTTTAACTTTTTCAAAATAATAAGTAATACTTTATTCCTAAACTATTATTGCTTAATTTTTCCCTTCTCAAAGTTACTTCATCTCAGATATTCCATAGATGAAATAAAAACCTGGAACTAAACAATAGTTTGGAAAGCAATGATCGTTAAATCAAAATCACAAATCTAAGAAATTTAAGTCTCTAAAACCAAGAGATCAAAAAAAGCTTACAAGTTCACTTCTCAAGGATACTAAAAAGGGGATTTCTTCTTTGGATAAGAGCTGAAGTATGTGTTATGATTACCATCTAAACTATGATTTCTTAGAGGGTGGTAAGGTAAGTAAGTAGTATTAAGCAAGAGTGCTAAAACCTAGTATCAGGAAGATATAGAATTCAAGTCAAATACTATATACAATATTGTGTGATTAAGTAAGTCATTTATCCTCTGTCTACCTTAACTTCATCTATAAAATGGGCATAATAATAGCACCTTATTTCACAGGGTTATGAGGGTAAAATGAGAATATTGTAAAGTACTGTGCAATTCTTAACTACATAAATGAACTAATGAAAATCATTTCTTTCTAGCAAGTATAGTCATAGAATTTTAAAGCTAGGAGGAATATTAAAGATTACCACATCTACAACTTCATTTTACTTACAAAACAGAATTCTATACTTTAGTGACCTGTCCAAGAACAGGCCTTTTGATTCCACACAAATGCTTTTAATCTCTGTGAAATCTCAAGTTTGTTAACTTCAAATAGTATTTTTAAAAAATTCTCAAACAGTTAACCTAATTCAAAGTAAAATCTCATTTAAATGCTAGAACGTGCTTGGAATGATTTTGTAGAAGAATTATCAGAAAAACTAAAAAAAAAAAAAATCTTTTATTTTACTGGTTACAACTATGAAAGTTTTATTTCTACTGGCCAATTAAAAAAAAAGAGTTAAAACTCTTTTATTCACTACAGTTATAACAACTGGTTTGGGAATCCTTTTTATTATCTAAATGCTAAAATATTTCTGATATTCCTTAACTTCCTTTTAGGAATCTGCTTTGCTGCTTTATTTTAAAGATCACATTATACCTACTATTTCATGAAACATTTTAAGATAGTATTTGACCAATAATGAAATTCTGACCTAACCACTTTTTTTCAAACAAGTTTCAAACAATCTGTAAAATGCAGAATATACTTAAATTCCTACTCTATAATCACTTCAAGAAAACTTAGCCAATTTACCTTAATAGCTTCTACTTGTTGGCAGATCATTTTCAATAAAGAATTTTGATCTTCTGCCCATCGAGGAGGAGTTTTAGGAGAAAACTAAAAAAAACAAACAAAAATAAACAAACAAACCCATAAATGTTTAGAGACCATATATTACTCTATGTAAGATTTTTTGTCTTTGCTACATACCTTGTAACTTTTACTTGGTGATAAAGAAAATTTAGTTGGAGATGGTGTAGAATGTTTAATTTCAGAATCTATATTTCGAGGTGAACCATTTTTACCATGAGGACCTCCTTCACTATATTCCTCAAGTTCTTGCATTACTGAATTAAGCATCTCTTTTACAGACTCCAAAGGAACTGGAAGCTAAAATAAAAGGCATTAAGTCAAGGGCTTTGGAAACATGCCAAAGCAAAGACTGCTACGTGTATTAAATAACAAGTTTAATTATTTTGTGATTTATAAATATCTATGTCTATATAATATACAATATATCTATATCTATAATATAACATCTATAATAGTTATACCAGCAGAATAATCTTATTTTTACTAATATAGAAAATTTAACCTTTTTTTTAAAATAAATTAACTGCCTTTGAATATACATTCTCTATATATTCTACTTTCAAAAATATATTAACTGTTTGGCTTCAATAGAGTAGAAAGAAAATAAATTCCAGCATGTGGTTGAAGAAAAACTGTTACTATAACAGCAACAAAATCTGTCTAGCATTAGAAAAGAATGAAATTAACCTAAAGAATTTAAGTGCCAATTATATGCCAGGCATTTCACTTGTTAGTTCTCCACAGAGGAGCGGTCATTAAAAAAATTGGCCTATTATTTGAGAATGCATGTTAATTATAATTCAAAGAGTAGTGGGAAAGACAGTTATTAAAAAAAGAAAAAAAAAAAAGAAATCCAATAGTGAAGACATGAATGGAGATCACTGACTGTATGGTATTACTATATTTTATATGGTAGCTATTTGTGCCATCACAGCCAGCTAGCTGTTAGCTCCACCAAGGCAAGATAGCTGTCTTAAGCTTTGCTTTCCCAGGTGCCTAATATAGTACTTTTCACATAAGAGATGATTAATAAACTTTTGAGTCTTGCTAAAGAAAAAAATAAAAATAAAAATTCAATAAGTAGTTCTAATAATTACAATCAATGAATATTATTTGAAGGCTAGCAACATGTCAAACCATTAGATACTTCAGAAGAAAAATGGAGCTAAACACACAGAAAGAGAAATTACTGCCTCACCTTTCTAGCTACAGCAGGATCTGTGCAACTTTCATCTGAAATCTTTATTAGGTAGTCTCTAGATTTCCGCAAGTAGTTTTTGCATTCTTCTCGTTCTTCTGGGGAAAGAGCATCATTTTCAATGTCTTCTGCTTTCCTATGAAAAATCTATAATAAAAAGTTATGGCTTTGTGAACCAGTAATTTCTTAAAAAGATAAAATGAATATTACACATATTTTAACATTTACCAGGGCAAGATTCCAATAGGAAACAACATTTTTTATTGCTTCAAATGCTGACATAGCATCTTCAGTTTTCCCATCAACTGCATCCAACATAGCAAATGTTATGTGTGCTTCTTCTTCATATTCCCCAACTTCAGATACCTAAAGATATGGAAGATTAAGAGTAATTTTGTTCACACTTTTACTATAAATTTGAAAGTTAACTGATTAATACAATAAATTTGTGAAAAGCTATACCCTCTTAGTATTATCATTATTATGCTACTTTTCAGAAAATATAAATGCAGACTTTGTCTTTCTACAAATTATCATTACTATAGATAAGTGGAAAGAATCAATAAAAATAATTCTACCATTAATCAGTGAAGAGATGACAACTTCTCTATACTCAGGCATTTTCCTCAGATATAAAATGGAACACACACTTCTCCATTAAATTCTCAATTTTATATTACAGTACCTGAATATCTGCACTATGAAAATGTTTGAACAGAGGATCAATGGGTTCAGGAATATTACTCTTCTTTTTAATTGTTTTCAATAATGGCAGAACTTTCTTCCAGTAATGAACACTTCTTCCTATGTATTCCCGCTGATCATAAAAAGAATTAAGTCCACTGCCCTAGAATGAATGACATCATATTAAAATGACAATTTTTATCAGCATACATTATTATCCAATATTAATCTAGCTCAAACATGCCTCAAAATAACTCACTGAACCGTAAAATAAAGCAAGTTGAAATCTCAGAAGCCATCTACTACTATCTCCCATCCAATGAAGGAATTCCCAGTATAACATTTCTCACAGAATTGTTAAACCAGTTCTAGTTAACAAGAAACTCACTACCTCACTGTTTTGAATTAGCCCTGAATAAACTCTTTACAAGGAATCAAAATTTATTTCACAACATTCACTTATCATTCCCAACTGATCCCCAAAAAGGAAAATCTCATGTTTCCTCTTTATAGCCCTTCCAAAAAAACCTCTTCCCTATTTATTCATTCTACCAATCTTCTCTTTTTCAGACTATAAATCTAAGAATCTAAGTATGTCTTTATATAATACTAACTTTATAAACAAGAAAAAGACAGGGGAAAACAACTTTAAACAGCATGACTTAATCAAGATACCACTACATTCAGATTTTTCAAAATGTTAACTAGATATCTGTGTTTTCTTTTAAGATTTAAATTAAGGCACAACTCTCTCCAAAGAAAATGTTTATGTAACTTAACTTACTGTTTTCTGAAGATTTTTTGCCCAATGTACAAGCATAGCAGGTTGAAGACCATGCTTGCCCTGACCCCTTAGTGTGTTGATTTCATGTTGAACTAAAAGGCGTAACTTTGCAGAGGTTCCAGACCTTTAAAAAAAATTTAATAAAGACTACATAAACATAGATATTATGTGAGTATTAAGAATATTATTTTCAGAATTATCAATTTCCATAAGAGCTGAATGAATTTTTAGGTCAAAAATTATATGTACTTATTCCAAATAAAAAGAGGGTTACCACATTATGGACTTAGTACTTACACTGCTTTTCTGTGAATCAGATTATAAGCCGCATCCCACCAGGATTTTTGTCGGTCTGTACAAAGCTGTTTGCACACAGGTAGTGGCAAGCATGGAGGTTGATGTGAATTGTAGTGAAAATTGGATTTCTCTTGTAATTGCAAGTGGCTGGTAAATATCACCCCAAGTAGAAATACCTGTTTTCGATTTTTAAAATGATAATTATTTTCATGTTCAGAGAATCTTTTCCATTCCAATTTGATTCTTTAAAATTTTACTTACTTCAAGATCTAATAAACAAATTGACTCAGGAGCATTAGTTTCAAGCCTTGAGGTTTCTTGTGGCAAATGATGAAAAAGCTGTTTTAGCCATTTTCGGATTGTTGGTAAAGTAGACAATGAGTTCCACTGTAACCCAAGCCAAGTGAGATGCTGAAGACTACCATTATGTGCTCTAATGGCTCCTATGAAAGCAAAATAATAATGTTTAGAGAAAAAAAAAAATCAATCTTTAGATTTTGGATCAGTTTTGTTTATACAGTCCATTTGTTTTAGTTTCCAAAGATTTTCCTTTCAATATATTTCAGAAGTGTTTACTTCAAGCAAATGCCTATATTCCTTTCTGAAGACAAGATTTTCTAACTCATAAAAACTGATCAACAAAACATAACAAACCCCAAACTTGTTTGATCAGATCACTATCCTATCAATATCCCAAACAAAAAAATATACTGAATAATCAGGATGTTTAAGCCTTTTAACAAATGGACACTACTAGTAAAAATAAAATGACAGTACAAAAATGACACAGAAAAGTTAAAGCAATGATCAAAATCTAAGTAAGATAAAATTAAGTGGGAGATTTAAATATAAAAGGTAGTAAACGTACATTTTCTAAAAATCAAGTACAGGTTGAAAGAGACTAAAAGCCTATATTTAGGCTTTAGTTTATACAAATACTTTTTTTCAAAATAGCAATGGGTAAAGTGAGTAGTGACATTATTATATCCAAATGGCAAATAAAGAAAACTTAAAAATTAAGTAACTTAGCCAATAATACAGAGTGTAAAAGCTTATACAAACTCAGGATATACTGATTCTAAAAACATTTTTCCCCTACATCAAAGTTCTTAAACATTTTCGCACCATAGATCCCTATTTGCCAGTGTGGTAAAACACATGCAAAGCCTTCTCAAAACAATGTTTTTCAATTTATAAACAAAATACATAGGATTACAAAAGATTACAAAGAAAATCGAAGTACTGCAATTTATCAAAATGTTTAAAAAATTTCCAAGAACCCTTATACTATATCATAATGTTTCTAACATACAAATAGTACTTAGGTGTTTCTTACTGATATCTTACCAATATCATATCTAGCCAGTTCTTCAGGTTCTGGGGTTTGTAAGCTAACATTTCTGATATCATCACTACCCAAAAATGATTTATCCTTAGGTGATTGACTATCGAACAAGGCATCATACAAGGCAGACTGTCCACTCTTATTAGCAAATGATTCCACAACCTCTTTTAAGAAGTCTTGCTTGCCACGACTTAAATTTAGCAGCATATGTCCTGTAACAGACACATTAAACAATTATTCACACAAATCAACACAATTTTCCCTTTTGGGGAGCAGTTGGGACTGGTAAGTAGAAGTTATAGGGAAAGTTATTTTCAGGATTAAAAAGAAAAGTTTCAAGTTAGAGAGTTAAACTCACAAGAAAAAGCCAACTAGGTAAAGACCTATTTAACTAAATCCTGCTGTCTTTTTGGGTTAAAGTTTACCATTCATATGGCAGTTGTAGCCTCTCATTATTATTTGTGTATGTCATCTCTTTCCTACCAGACTGTAAGCTCCTTGAGGTAAAGTCATAATACATATCTGTATCCTACCGTATCACCTGCATGCAAAAGGTTTCAATTATGTGCTAAATGAGAAAATGAACCTATGGATCTCAAAACACTTTATGCATATTTCTTCCTAGCAATTATCTTGCACTATAGTTGTACGTATATCCTATCACACTGAGTAAACTAGAGGAATAACAAAACTCTGCTGTTACCAGTCTGGCTCAGACGATCATAGGCCATCATTTCCAATAAATTTTGTCCAACATTTTCTCCTTTCATTAATTTAGTTTTTGGTCTTGGAACCTGATAAAAAAATATTAGAAATCAGAATAATATGTATTTTCAATTCCCAGATTGAAAATAAAAAATACTGTAGAGCTTAACATTGTACCTTATGAACACAGATTTAAAAAAAAAAATACAGACATATTAAGCTTCCAAAATTTAACTGTACAGTATACTGAAAGACAATATGTCCTAAAAATACAGAATTAAACAATGAAAAACATACTAAAACTACAAGTAAGGAATTCTCTTTCACTATATAAACATTCAATTTAAACAATATAAACATTCACTTACAAATGTTTATGGCAGTGAAACATTTAAATAAAATGTTGCAAATAGACTTTATAAACAGAGAAGAGAGCTGGCCTTAAGGTCATAAAAGATGGGTTCAAGTCCAACTCACAATTCATACTGACTAGTGACACTGGCACAAGCCACTTACATCTCAAGGCAACTCTCTAAGACTAACTTGCACAGAAAGATCTTCTTGACTATTATTAGGTAGAGAATTCCCTCAAATCTCAAAACCACAAGTCTAATCATTATCCCAAGCCTGAATCCCAACCATATTAAAAAAAAGCTAGATGTTAATGGGGAGGGAATTCAAATAGCTGGAAACAGAAAATTAAGAGAAAACTATTTCTTTAAAAATTTTTTATTTTCAATTTCTAATTCTTTAGTACTTCCCTGAGATGATAAGAAATATAATACTCATTATACTTGTGAAGTTATAGAAAAAAGAGATAATATGGAAATGTTTTGTAAGTGTACAAATATGAAAATCAACTGGGTGAAATGCTTACCTAATTAAACTGAAAACTGCTTACCTGAAATGCTATGAGATAGCATAAGGCTGCCAATTCAGATAGAGCTCTCCATTGTATCTCACTGTGCTGAGCCATTTTCAAAAGCAGAGTACCAGCATGCATGTAGAAGTGACCTTTCATTTCAAGGAAAGTAACTGATAGCTCATCATTCCCACTCATAAAAGATTTCACAGACTGGAGTACACCATCAAAACTATAACACAAAAATGTTGCAAAGGATAGCAGTCCAAGGTCACTAAACTGAATATATAATCTATATCTTTCATAATAAATGGATAACTTTACTTCACAAAAAAAGTAAAGATATTAAATAATGCTTAAGGAAAGGGTTGTGGGAACAAGTTAGGTAATATATCCCACCACCACCACAGAAAAGAAGAAATGTGAAATATTAATGAAACATTAAAAAATACAGTAGAAGGAAGCTCAAACAGGGACACATACCAGTAGAGTAGTTCTGATATTACTACATTAAATTTAATGTATACTTTTTCAAAGAAACATTTTTATGTTTTTAATGTTCACTCTCAAATAATAATCTTTTTTACAGATTTTGTAAATAGAAATGCTGTTTATTGGTGTTGGCCAAATTCCCCTTCTACTCCCAAAAAATTGAGGGAAAAAGAATCCTTCAAACAAGAATATAAATCAAAATGTATATATTTTTACAAACTGTCATATAACCCAGCCACAAATTTTACTTTTGAAGATGAAGAACAATACTGACAATCATTATTCAACTCAATCTGTGTGATACCAGATGAATTTACCTAATCCCTCTGGGTCTCATTTCCTAATCTTTTATGTAAAAAAAGAGTGATTCCAGAGCCAGATTGCAAAACTAGATCTATGATCGATAAACATCAACTTTTATTTTTATTTAAATATTTATTTGAAACATGTCTTATTTTGCTCACGCCCTAAAATCCCACCAAAAAAAGTTTAACTCTACATTCAGGCTCAATTATTAAGGCAGAAAAGCAAGATGGTCCATCCTTAACCTAACAAGCAAGGACATAAAATAGATTTGAGGACTAGGAGTGCGAAGGGAAATCAATTGTCTTTCACTTCCTTCAAATTTTTTTATAATCTATTCATTATTTATTAGGGTAATTCCCAGACCAGCATCTACATACACATATATACTTATATACACACACAAACACTCCTCTCTGCGCTCTCTCTCTCTCCATTTTTCAAAGAAAAAAGCAATGACCTAAGCTAATTTCGGAAAGGCTTATTACTAAGAGGTTGGCCATTTTCTTTCCCAGGAACTGGCAAGTAATGCTTTAAAATTAGCGACAAGTCTAAGCTGCAACAAGAAATCCCTTTATATTACTATAATAATTACCTAGGATCACTGTCCTTAAGCAAAGGAACATGAACATGAAAAATTTAGAATTTATGAATATGAGCAACTCCTAATGTGAGAATTCTTTCACCAAGATGGTTGGCAATCTGTCTGTGACTTAACAGATCAGTCTCAACGTGCTGCTTGAAGTGAATGACTTGTCCAAGTTTAATTAGATAAAAATTTTTTTAAATTAATTTGATAACCTTGTAATAATTTGAAACCAACTTAAAGTTGAAAAGGCTTCAAATAGCCTTTATTCATATTTCAGCTATATTCAAGAGCCTTTACTATTGCAAAGCTTACCGATACTTTTCAAGAGAATAGTTATCCTTTTTTTCCCCTGAAAATATTGTCTTCCTGCTTTCTGTTTTATTTCAGTTGTATTTATCAAATTAGTATAATCTTATACCTTATGTCAATCAACAAATCAACACATTTTTATACAGGTAAAATGTATATTATGGATTTTTTGTTTGCTTACTAATTTGCTAATTACCTAATTAAGGTAGGGGTCATTAAAGCCAGTTTAAAAAACCTGGGAGGGGCAGCTAGGTGGTGCAGTGGATAGAGCACCAGCCCTAAAGTCAGGAGGACCTAAGTTCAAGATGGTCTTAGACACTTAACATTTCCTAGCTGTGTGACCCTGGGCAAGTTACTTAACCCCAATTGCCTCAGCAAAAAGCAAAAAAAACAAAAAAACAAAAACAAAAACCCTGGGAAAATGTTAATACTTGTAATTATTTTAATTAAAAACATAAAAATAAAAACCATTAAGCACCTTTCTATAATACCAAGAATCCCTAATGAACTCAAGTGAAATAGCCCCCCTTCAAGATTCATTTGAAAGTACTAAAATGAGTTATGCATTTATTCAGTAAATTAAGATGGAAAGAAAATCCCATAGAAACAGGAAATATAATAATATTATATAACATAGTATAATAATGGCATTATTATGTAATATATAATATTAATAGTCACCAAAAAACCACATTTATATAATGTTTTGGGAACTGAAAAGTACTTTCCTCTTTTAAGTAGATTACAGGTATTTGCTCATGATCGAATAATTATTAAGTCTTTCAAGTACAATTCAAACCTAAGATTGCTTGGTTCCAAATCTAGGACTTAACTCACTTTTATTATATGTCAATTTAAAATATTAACATAACATGGGACTGTGTTTTTGTTCTTTTTCAAAACTAAAGTTAATACTTTTACAGAGGATTGTTAAATAAGAATTTTCATCATAGTCTTATCAGTTTCTACACTCCTCTAGGTACAGAATGTGAACAAACAAACTTTTTGGGAAAAAGATTAGTTCAACCAACAAACAGTGAAGCTGTTGCTTAAAATATAAAATGTCATTTAGACTTAATTGCTTTCCTTATAACTATCATACCTTTCCAATAATTCTCTACTTTCCTGTACATCTCTAGTAGAAAGTGTAAGAAGCATAAGATTAGCATAGGCCAGAAGTAAGTCTTTATTGGTTGTTCGCCAGTTGCTTTTATTGGCCTCCGAACTTTGTAGAGACTCCAGATATTCCTATTGGGTAGAAATAAATTAGAATGGATTTACTATAACTACATTTAATTAACAGATATTTTGGTTTTTGTCCTTGGCTACATAATAGTAAATGTTCTTTAATGAAACCAAAATGTATACATTGATATGATAAATAAAATTTCAAAAATATCCTTTTTACCATTCTAGTTTTTCCTCAAATAAAGTGAAACAAATTCATCACATACTTAAGTTACTCAAACAACATAAATTGCTAGTCATCTTGGACAAATAAATGGTTTACACAGAAATGACAGAAATATTTACTGAATGGTTATTAAGAACTGCCATAAATAGATAGACAAAGAGATACCTAGATATATGTCTAGATGAGCTATCTATATATAAAATAAATTATCAATGACATCATTAATTTATTATCAAGAATTTTAAAAATGGGGGCAGCTAGATGACACAGTGGATAGAACAATGGCCCTGAAATCAGGAGGACCTGAGTTTAAATCAGGCCTCAGGCACTTGAGACAACCTAGGCAAGTCACTTAAATTCACTTGCCTCAACAAAACAAACAAAAAAAAATTTAAAAATGGAAAGAAAACAGAAGAAATTAAAGTACTACACAAAGATGCCTCTTAGTGCAGTGGTTCTCAAAGTGTGGAACAGAGAATCCTGGGTGGTCTCTAAAACCTTTACAGAAGGTATATAAATTCAAAATTAGTTTTTATTTCTAATATGATAAATATCTGTAAATTTAACTCACATAAACAAAAACTCTTTGGACAGATACAAAGATACTGAGAACAAAAAATTGAGAATCACTATTTTAGAGAATATTAAACTATGCTATAACATAACAAAAAGAAATATATAGAATAAGCTTCTACCTACCTTAAGTGTTTTTACAACACATGAATACCATTCCAAACTTGTTCGCAGGGCAAGATTTCTTTCTGCCTCACAGCAGTGGGCCACAGCATCTTTCAGTCTCTTATTTGACCTATACAGCTCTACTAATCGGATGTTCACATATACATCATCTGGTCTTGCATAGAGCTCTGACTGAATCAAGTCAAAAAGTTGATTCCATCCATCTTCACCTTTACAATCTAAAAGCTGCTCCTATTAACATTTTTATATTCAGTTTAGAATTAATGCTTCTAAACATATTTAAGGTTACCAATCAATCAACAATTATTTATCAAATGTCTATGTGTAAGTAACTGTGTGCCAATATTACAAATACAAAAACGAGACAGTAACCATCTTCAAAATAAATTTCTCTCTTTGGCATTTAATACCCACCCCAACCTGGCTCCAAGTTACCTAAACTCCTTATACATTAATGTCCTTTCCACATTCTACAGTATAACCAATCTGGCTTTCTTGCTGTACTGGCTAACCACCAGGCCTGGAATACTCTCCCTCTTTACTTCTAAATTAAAATTATTACTCTCATGACTTAGTTCAAGTATGTCGTTTTATGAAGCCTTTCATAATTCTCTATATGCTGGTGCCCTCCCTCCCCTAAAGTACCTTATATTTACTTTGTAAATTATTCTGTATAGAATATAAGCTCTGTGAGAGTAGGAACTGTTTTACTTTTTCTTTCTATCACAAGCACCTAAGCACAATGCTAGGTGGCACATAGTACTTGTTTAATTGATATTTTTAATTGAAAGAATTAAAAGGGGCAGCTAGGTGGCGCAGTGGATAGAGCACCAGCCCTAAAGTCAGGAGGACCTGAGTTCAAATTTGGTTTCAGACACTTAATACTTTCCTGGCTGTGTGACCCCAGGCAAGTCACTTAACCCCAATTGCCTCAGCAAAAAAAAAAAAAGTATTAAAAGATAACTTTAGTTATAAATAAAACATATTTATGTCAGATGCTAAGGAGCTATTCTAGTTCTACCCTTAGACCCTAAAAATGAGTGCTAGATTTTTTACTACAGAATAATTTAGCTCCTAAAATTAGAAATAGCTGCAATTTCCAGATTACATGGCTGTCTAAATGGAAGCAATTAGCCCAGTTCCCACATATCTACTTCAGAAAAGAAACAAAAAATTGAACCAGACCAAATGATGACCAAGAAATCTAATAAGAATATATAATTTCAACCCAAGAAATGCACAAAAACTAAAAACAAAACAAAACAAAACAAAAACAGTAAATAAGAAAAGTGAGCAGGATCCTGCAAAACCAGCACCAGGATAAACAAGCTGAAAGTCTTATAGGCTTTCTATTCAGAAATAGCAGAAATGGGTCTCTCACCCAGAAACCCAGAGAAGAAAACCCAGAATGTGGACCTTAAGCACTTGATCAGTACAGGCACGTTTGTGTTCAGATGTGAATGCCCTAGGGCTCCAAAGCCCCCAGCACTCTGTCCCAAAAGAAGATAGAGGACCCTGAAGATCCAGAGCTTTAAACCTCAAAGATTCAAGGGCAAATGTGGGGTTAGCTGAAGGGCAGGGATTAACTCCAAAAGATGGGGGTCACAGGAACCCAACGGACCCTGATTGGGATCAAACAGTGACAACTATCACAGGTGCAAGAGGCTGATCCCAGCCATGTTATAAAGCCAACAGTTCAGGAAATAAGAATGCAGAGATGAGTAACCAAAGTAAACACCACCAATTACAAAAAATTGTTGGATTAAAAGAAGCCTCCAACATTCAATTTATGAGAAAAAGATGCCATAACAATACAAAAGAGAGTCAAAAGAGAAAATTCATATAGTCATAAAACTATATGAATCCCTAGAAGAAATAAAGCAAAAGACTATTTTTTTAAAAAAAATCAAAGTCCTAAAAGAAAGATTGAAATGGTTTACAAGAAAAAATGTTAAATGTATCCAAATACAGATTCCCTAAAAATTAGACTAGACAAAATTGAAATAAATTATTCCATAAATCAAAAGATTAAGAAAAAAAGAATAAAATTCATCTGCAACTAGATAAGGAGAAATAATTTTATGAAATCATACTTGGACACTATTAGAATCAAAATACAAAGGAAGAATCCATTGATCATCTGAAAGAAACACCAAAAGGTAATTCCAGGATTACCATAGTTAAAAATTAGGACTTCAAAGTGGATTATAGACACACTTTGCAAGAAGACAATCAAATCAATAAACAGTTGTATTATGTATATTATGTATAAAGGAGTTCAAGTGCTACAGCACCAAAGTTAAGTATCACACAAGACCTAGCTGCTTCTGTTATAAATGAAATGAAATTTTAAAATACAAAGATCAGTGCCAATTAATACAACTGCCTTTCTGTCTTTAAAAAAAAAACCTTATATGCTTTCAATTGAAAATAAGTTACTCTGCAAAGTTGAGAAAAAATCTACAGGGGGGAAAAAAACAGACATTTAGTGAAAAAAAAACAGACATTTAGTGAAACAGAGGATCTTCAAGCATTACTGATGAAAAGACCAAAAAGGAACAAGAACTTTAAAATATGAACAAAAGAGATCAAAAGTAACTGAGGGTGCTAATACTCTAATGAGGGATAGGGAAGGAGGGTTCCTTTTAAACTTAAATGTCTTCAAAATGGCACTGAGAGAGTCAAATAAGGAAAATAAAGGACTTGGGGATGAATCACTTTTGTTTGGAGGATTTAAAAAGGAGAGAAAAGAGGGTAAAATGAATATAGCATTGTAGATTTCTTATAATTGAAGTGTATGGAAAATTATGGAAGAAAGGTGAAAGGACTAATTATCAAATAATCCTCACTCTTATTTAAATAAGACAAAGGAAGGTAAAACATATGTACACAGTTTGGTGTAGAAATATAAGAAATCCAACAAAGAAACAAGCAGTATAGGGTAATAGAAAGTACACAACGAAGTTAATTCCAAAGAGGGAATAGTCATTCCTTGATAAGAAAGAGGAAGAGTAACAGAAAAAGAACAAAGAAGGAATGACTAAAGAAGATGTGGGAAATCAATTAATGAAAAATTATTGTGCTTTAAAAAAACACAAAATAAACGACTTATGGGAAACATTAATTGATGCAAAGTGAAGTGAGTAGAACCAGGATGACAATTTATATACAAAAACAACACTGTTAAGGAGGGAAAAAAACACAACTTGTAAAGTTTTAAGAACTCTGATCAGAGAAATGAAATGCTCTGTTATCAGAATAATGATTAATACATATGGCATCAAGGTGCAAGAAACAAACACACATTATTGGATGCAGCTGCTGTGTAGACTCATTTTGTTGAACTCTTTGTTTATGGAAGAGATTTCTTTTTTCCCTCTCTTAGAAGTGAGAGATCTGTAATACTGTCACCATAAAAAAGGAAAGAGGGCCACAGAAACATTTTTAAAATGCCACAAATAGAACAGAACCAATTTCTGAAGGAAGCACAGACAAGAACAGCTTTTAAAGTAATATGTGTGTAATGTAATAATGTATGTGTGTACATGTACGTATGTATATGAACACATGTATTTATATATGTATGTAAATATACATATATTCCTAAAATATATGAAACTATGAAATTAGATTCATGATTTCATATGCAATGTTTCTCTTTTGTAGAATTTGTGGAAATGACTTGTTTTAGTATTTAAGTTTAGAAGAAAAAAAAATTATATAATTTTCACTTAATGAAAACCAAGATTTTTACCTTCAACCTATAAATGGTAGGATTTCCAGGGAAGAGTTTAGAAGCTCTTTCAACCCAGTATTTTGCCCTTCCATCAGTAGCATCATTTTCACACAACAATTCTGCAATCTTCAGCACAAGATCTTTTTGTGTTGGGTTTAATTCTACTGAACGCTGACAATTTTAAAGAAAAAAAAAGGAACATTAACCAGTGAATAATGCTAAAACATATGCATAAGGCAACAAATTATGAATTCATTGAATCATGGATAAATAATTGTACTTTGATAATCCTAGGAAAATGGCACTTCAAAATTAGTGAACTCAGTTAAGTTTGAAAAGCAAATAATACAAGTATCATTAAAAAGTAGTATTTTGTTCTTTTGTTTGTTTAATGTTTAAAATGAGTACCTTAATCCCGCAAAAAACCTGAAATTTATAAATATCACAAAAATATATGTCTAGACAAGCTGTATGGAAATCTTAATTATAATTCTAAAACACTTTTAACCAAAGAATGTAGTTAAAACAACTTGATGTCATATTAACTACACTATAACATATACAGACTTAAAAATTGTTTTTAGAAATATTTTATTTTTATAAATGATATTCAAGTTGTTTTTTTTTTTTAAGTGGATGGTTTTATTGCAGACCTATAAGTTCAACAATTTGGAGAATTTTTATTTTTAGAGAATTTCCTGGAACATTAAGAGACTAAATGATTTGCAATACAGCTCTTCCTGACTCCAAGATTCTGTGTACTAGATCATGAAGCCTCAAATAATTACAGCTACAAAACAGAAGTATGATGTAACCTTAATAATAACAATAGAGGATGACAGAGTTCACATTCTAATCACACTCATTACTCACCTTGTAACATCCAACAGCTTTGTCAATATTTCCCTCAGCTTCATAGAGAAGACCCAGAAACTTGTGTGCTTTGGGATCCCTCTCTTGTACATTAAGGTAAGTAGATACATATCTATGAAATAATAAAATGTTCATTTTTAAAGAGGATTTTATAACAAGTAAATTTAATGCAGCTTTAAACTATACAACTTGACAGAATAATTTCTAACATGGAACAACAACAAAAAAAATTACTACTGACCTAGTACATTTCAAGATTAGCAGAATCTCCAAAAGGATGAATGGGTGAAATAGCAAATCATAGACAAAATCAATAATTTCATCTAGGAGAATGACAATAATGAGACACCATACCAAAATTTGTGTCATAAAGCCAAAGCAATTATAAGGGGAAAGTCTATATCTCTAGATGCTTACTTGCATAAAACAGAGAAAGAAAAAAATCAATGAATTGAACTTATAACTAAAAAAGCTAAAAAAAAGAACAAATTAAAAACCCACAATTAAATACCAAATTTAAAATTCTGAAAATAAAAAGGGAGATTA
>JAJPUD010000978.1:0-13657 GCA_023553655.1 Myrmecobius fasciatus
GACTACTATCACCACGGCCTAGGCTAGCAAGGGAAGAAACACATCCAAGAGGGAGCAGCTAGTGCCCTCTAATTTACCCACCCTGGGGCAGAAGTCTGACTGCCCCACCTTAGTTGTAACTCTGTTCAGGGAAGAAAAAAATTTAATAGTTACTCTGCTTTTAGGAGAGAGAAAGCTGAATCAAAAGTCTGGAGAGTCAAAGTCCTTAGTATTCAGCAATTTAAAAGCCAATTGCACTCTTGTGTTATTCTTTTTTTGGGAAGTAACTCTTCAGGTGATTATTAATACTAGCATCACAAGTGATGATGATTATTGTTTATTACTATTATTGTTTCTCTTGCTTCTTTTATTGCTGTTTTTACTGTTAAGTGCTGAATAATAAAATTATAATCATTGTATGGCATTTATTGAGCTTTAAGCAACTCACCAAACCCAGAGTAAAAGAAGGGCCCTATCTAGTAGGTTTACAATTAAAACAAACAGAAAAACTTTTAAAAACAATGAAGAGAATTTGCCTTTGAACACAGGATTTCTAATGTTTTCCTTTTTTCTCAGTCCTAAACCAAAGAAATAGATGAAAAAAACTTCAGTATTATTTGTCTGCAAATAGCCATGTCTGAGTCTTTTGTAAGTGAAAGGGAATCCCCTGAAAGAATTGACTACATTATATTTCCTGGAATTTGTCTCCATAATGCTCTGTGTAGTACAATTGGATTTAAGTAGAAGCTTTAATAAGTAATTTACTTTAAAAATATATTATATATAATACATATACTTAAAACTAAATATAAAATAAAAAAAACAAAATAGAAAAAGAAAGAAAATTTTAAAAAAAACATTATCATGTGTCTAGCAGAATATCAAGAAAAGATTCGAAATATGTACCAATAAATTTCCCTTTTAAGAAATTTTATATAATAACAGAAGAGATTATTTTCATGACTGTCCATTTTTTCTTTGTTTCCTTGTAGGTTATTCTTTTGTTCCCTATTGTGCATTTTTTACTTTATTGTTTTTTGTAAGTCATATACTTTTAAAAAATTCATTTTAATTTAATAAGTATGTTGTATGTCAACTCAATGCATAGTATCATGCTATTACTGATACCAACTTCCTATATAGCTGTTACCATTCAAGAAAGAATAATCCTTGCAAATATTTAACTACAAACCCTGTTTGGGAAATGTACAGCTATTTCAAAGCAATTGACTGGGAAAGGGCTGCTTTGCAATGCCAAGATAGCACACAAGACACATTCTAAATTGAAGCAATGAAAAAATCTTCCTCCATGACAAAAGCTAAATGGTCTCTAGAGATAAGTTTAAGGAGGAAATTTTTAACTTAATTAATAGTTTTGCTACACACACACACACACATACACACACAAGCACATACACCACCACCACCACCAATAACAACAACAACAACGACATTAATGGTTCAGTGCTATTGGTTGCCAGAGTGACTAAGCACTTTTAATAATGGCTATCATCTTTCCCAACTTTCAGGGTAAATATAATATTGGGTAATGAGTAAGAATATGAAGATAAATTGTTTTGACTGCAATGTAGAAATGTCTCTTGTCTTCATTGTTTTTTGGTAAATTCTTTCATTTCCAAAGGATTCTGTCACTGGAATGTAAGAAAGATTCACCACCACTCCCAACTTTCAAAAAATATTTAGAAAATGTGGTTCAAAAATATCCATTCTGTATGTCTATTTCTTGACATTCTTAAGAGAATTGATCTCACTGCATAACATTCAGCTCCTACCCAATATCACTATCACACACATCCTGCTTTAAATTTCATTGGTTATTTAATACCTGGATATGCCAGGTTGGATCTAGCAAAACCAACACCTTATCCTCTGTTTTCCATTTCCTATCCCTCCCAACTCTGCCAATTAAATAAAAACCAAGACAGAAGATCATTTCTGATTAATTTTTCTTCTGGGAACAAGGGACAGAGTTGTAGGTGGCATGAAGTAGACTAAGTCTGGAGTTACTTCTTCAGGTGTCCTTGAATAGGTCACTCTATATAATATTCAGTTTTTTCATGTATAAAATAGATTCAATCAACTCTAATATTTTTTCAAACTGTGGCATTCCATGATTTCCTTAGTTACATTTTAATTGCAGAACCACCTACTTACAAGTTGGAGGTCATGTATATACTGGGGAGCATCAATGAACCAATCATTTTGTGAATATTTTCCAAGGACTTAAATATAATTATTTATATACTATTATTTGTAACTTGTACCAATATTATATTTTTGTTACATAAAAGTGTATACCTTCATTATGTGATACTTTTTTAAAACCAGTATAAGTATAGCAAGTATCCTCTGAATTCACTCCCTCGGAACAAAGCCTGCTACAGTATTCTGTCAGGGTTCTAGAGCACTCTAATGCATTTAGAGTGTCTCTTTTCTATTACCATCAACTTGAGACCCAGCCTACCCTGTGTCCCCTCCACCCTAATCCTTATCCCTACCCCCTCACCCTCACCCTTCCCTTAGGGGTCAATAACTAGCTTTTTATAAAGGGATATTTATTTCAAAGATGTAGGTAGAACAAATACACAAACACTTTCTCTAATATCTTGGGGGCATACTCTTAACTCAGTTCCTATCTAATATTAGTTCCATTCATTTCATGTTCAGATATGGTATGATTGTTGGTTGATTCCTCATCTAAGCTACTGCTGGGCTAGTATCCTAGTTACTTCCAAACATTCCTACTGTTCCAGTGATGAGCCAATGGTGAACTGGCTGAATATCCAGACTCTGCAATACAGGAATATTGATGCACTATCCTGACCTTTTGAAATTCTAATGTTCAAGACCATTCACTTTATCTTGAAAGGAAAATAATAGCAACAGAGGTCAATGACTAATGCCCATTTCTCAAGTACTAGACTCTCCCTTTATTTAAAGCCTTGTCTCTCACTAGAAGTTGTAAGCAAAGAAATTCCATCACAAACAGAAGCAAAAAAACTGAGGTAAAAGAATAAAAATTGAATCATCCTTCCAGAAAACACTTCCATTTGCAGGTATGCGTCAAATAAAATTTTTTTTTCTTCTAATAACATAGGTAGCTTATTGGAATCAATTACACAACATCCACTCATGTTTTGAAGTTTCTCTGAAGTACTTTAACTCTAAATCACTGCAACTCTCCTGGAGTTTCTCCTCCGCTTCTCCTCTATTTTGCTACATTGTGGGTATTCTGTATGTGTGCCATATCCTTGCTATGCAAGATATTTGCATCCTAAGACTGTTGGTATATACAATTTTATATCTGAGAACTCTGAAGATCACAGCATAAACAAAGTATATAAGATTAATTGTGTGAGTCTTAGAAAATGTAGAATGAGTAGGCAGTAATATTGTCTCATTGAAATATTATGGGCAAGACTCTCTACTCAAAGACTCATTTTCATTTTTTCCCCTAAATGTGCAGATTTTTATAGTGAGATAATGTATGTAAAGCATTTTTCAAACCTCAAAGCACTACATAAGTGTTTTTTATTATTGAAATCTATACTCCATGAAGTTATCATATCTCAGTATCCATAAACTAGTTTTATAAATATATGACTCAATTTGATTCAATAAAATGTTTATTAAAGGTTGTGATGGCACATGCCTAAAAATCCCTGCTACTGGAAAGGCTGATGCTGGTGGATCAGCTCAGTTTAGGAATTCTGTGCTACAGGAGAGGTAAAGTTGATTCAGTGTCAGTATTGTCTAGTATCAATATGGTGAGCTGCTGGGAACATAGGTTCACCTAGTTGCCTAAGAAGGAATGAATCAGCTCAGGTTGGAAAAATGGGACAGATTAAAGTTACCAGGCTTTCAGCAGCATTGAGATCAGGCTGTATACTTCCACCCTGGAGGGATAGATATATGCAGGTCAAAATGAATGAATAGATAAAAAAGAATTTATGATAGCACTTTAAGATTTACAAGGAACTTTATAAATCATATCTCGTTTTACTCTCAAAAATAACTATAGGAATTAAATGCTATTATTATGGTTATTTTAAAAATGAAAAAACTGGAAGAAATGTCTGATATATAACTTACCTAGAATTACAAGCTAATAAGTATCTAAGGTGAGATTTGAACTCAAGTATTTCTGACCACATCTATCCATTGAACTACTTAGCTATCCATAAATTAAAGAAATTAAGGAATAAACAAAGAAACAAGTGATAAGTGAAGAAAGAAAGAAAGAAAGAAAGAAAGAAAGAAAGAAAGAAAGAAAGAAAGAAAGAAAGAAAGAAAGAAAGAAAGAAAGAAAGAAAGAAAGAAAAAAGGAAAAGCAGGAAGGAAACAAGGAAGGAAGGAAGGAAAGAAAGAAGGAAGGAAGGAAAGAAGGAAGGAAAGAAGGAAGAAATGATAAGATAGGTAAGATAACAGAGAGAGAGAGGAGGAGGGAGGGAGGAAGGGGGAAAAGGGAAAAATGAAAAGGGGGAGAAAGGGAAGAGAGAGAAAAGATGTTTATTAAACTCTAAATAAATGCAAGGTTCTAAGAATAGTTACACAAAGACAAAAATGAAATAGTCTCTACCCTCAAAGACTTTCTAATCTATTAGAGATACATACTATTCAAATGAATCCAAAGTATATAGAAAGTAACATATATATGTGTGTGTATCTATACACACATATATGCCTGTGTGTATACATATATGTGTGTGTAATATGCTATGTGTATAAATATGCACACACATATAAATATATCTGTAATGACTGACATTTTCTTCATTTGGGACCTTGTCTTCATTACCTCAAAATGTGATTTAATTATTTTGTTCTAAAACTGGGGTTCAAAGAACAGGTAGAATTAAGAAAAATGGAGAACTAGAAGGAAGCATTTAGGTAGCTCATATGACTACTTCTCGTTTTCCATAGGATAAAGCTTTTCACTTTTATTAGGAATTAGAAATAGAAAATGCCTTTTCTCCAAACAAAATACTTATAAATTCCCATATTTCACAGTCTTTCCAGAGTTTTCTTAAAGTTCAAGTTTATTAAAATGAATTAATTTCTAGGATAACTGATTTTCAATTTCCTTGAGGGTTATTGTCTTCATCAACTTTGGATCTCAATGCCTAACGTAATACCTTGCACTAAAAAAGATACTTCCTAAGCATTTGTTGAATCAAATTGATTCACCTTCCTGTAGAATTAGCAATTGCAATAAAACTGAAACTTAGTCTCCATCCTAAAAGCAAGTATTTTGAATCCAGTAGGAGAAGGAGAGGAAAATATCATACACTCATTGTCAGTTTTCTCATCCAAGGTCTTTAATCTTCTTTGTTCTTCTAGATGTTTGGGGAATTTACATGATTTTTCTTAATAGTTTGGGGGTTGTTTGAAAAGGAGAGTATAAGGTAAATTAATGAGTTGCTCTTTGGTAGTAGGACAGAAGAGTCAAGAAGAACTCATGTATTTCTTTTTTTTCTATAATTCAACTCTATATAAGTTCTTTGGGTGGAGAGTTATTGCTATACACATAGTTAGGACTTCTATAGGATTCTACAGAATTGCTTTTTAGGAAGGCATTCAGGCCATCCATGTCATTCCCCTCCAAATTACACTCCAGACTCTGCCTCTTGACTCTCTACAATGACTCAGTGCCTGGTATGCCATACTTACCCTTTTCTGGCTTCCTTTCATGTATTATGTTCCTGCATTAGGATGTAAGTTCCATAAGGACAGAGACATCCCTTATTTCTGCTTGTATTTGTATTTCTGGAGCTTAGCATATTTCCTGTGACATAGTAAGCATTTAATACATGGCGACTTGACTTTGTTGTAGAGAACTCCTATAACCAGATTAACAAAGCACAGTTTCTTTGACCATCCATTTGGCTAGAGAAATAAGTTCATTTTTCATAGTTTGCTTTAATGTAAAATTAAATTTGTTCCTACTTCCCAAGTTCTTCCAGCTGACAGCTCTCCTAAGGTGCGTTTTTCCTATTTATAGAGAATTTGTGTAGAATACATGCTTTTTAAAATTATATTTCCTTTTCTTACACTGAAGTTTCCTGGGCTCTCACTCAAATAAGACTTTTTACTAATCCACTGACCTGATCTCAACCTAAGCTCATATTTACATAAGTTATTCAGGATGTTCACACAGACCAATTGCCACCAAAACTAGCATTGCTGACCCCTATTAAGTATGCTTGTTAATGGTATCCAGACTCTCCTGCTTTCTGGCAGAAAAGGGTCAGAACTTCTCCCACTGGCATCTTATGACTTGACATATGATCACTAGAATGATACCAAATATTCTTCAAAGATGAGTCAGGTAGTTAGTGCCTTGCTTGTTCAGAGATCTGGCTATCAGTCATTGCTACTCTGTAATTGCAGCAGCATCAAACTATCAAGGACCAAATTATATTCTGGTTCATGGGGTAGTTTGCTAGGATAGTCTCCTCAGTCACATGTCATTTCATTGAGGCACCAAGTGTAATGATGCAAGAAATACCACAGAAAAAATGTTTTGCTTCCTTGCTCAGAGCTTCATTTGCTAAACCAGTTGCTGCCTGAAAGTGTTGGTAGTCAAAAAACAGATCTGAAACCAACCTACTGTATAACTTTGGATAAATCATTCTCTCTCTGAGCCTCATTTTTTCCATATGCAAAATAGTAGATTAAATATCTAATGTCTACTTAACTTGTACTTAGTAAATAACAGTCCAGTTCCATAAAGCTATATGCCTAAAAATACTAAAGAATGGTACACCTATAATACATGTATATGTGATTAAATATCTAATATCTACTTAGTACTTAGTAAATAATAGTCTAGTTCCATAAAGCTATACTCCTAAAAATACTAAAGAATAGTATACCTATAATATATGTATATGTGTGTGTCTATATATTTATATCTATATATGTATATATGCATCTGTGCATACCTTTTTAAAATTACATTTCCTTTCCTTCCACTGAGATTTCCTGGGCTTTCACTCAATTAAGACCTTTCACTAACCCATGTGCATTTTCAAATCTCAACCTAAGCTCATAATTTACATAAGCATAGGAAAACTGACACGTGTACATATGAACATATATACATATGTATGTGTATATGTATACGTGTGTGTATAAATGTGTGTGTGTGTTCTATGCTTCCTGGGAGTAAGTTCCATAAATACTTCCATGTTACCAGTGTATTACTAGGTAAGTTATTTTCCTGAATATAAGCAAATGGCTTGAGCCTTAGGCCCATACTCACTGATAGTGTCTTGTAATTATCAACTTTATTGAATTAATCTTGAAAAAAAAAAAAGATAGCCAATTAGCCACTCTGAGTCAAACCCTCTCTGAGACTATTCTAATAAATCCCAAATTTTAATTTAAAAACTCCAGCACCCATTTAGTTTGAGAGAAACACTAGGCATCCCTGTGCCTGTGCTCTTGTATGAGAATGTGACTCCTTATTGGATGAGAAAACAAGGAATATGCAGATCTGCACCTATATGAGTGGAGAAAGCATTTCTTGAGGTAAGAAAAATTTAAGGGAGGAAAGATACTAACATTTGGATGGCTACCAGTAGCCCTCCAAGTCACAGACACCTCCACCCTACCTCCTAGGAACTGAGATCTCATCTTGCTCCCAGAGTTTTTCTACTCTTGTGTCTACTTTTGCCTAATCTAATCTGAACAACTTGCTTGATTTCTTATTAGTGCTTACTGTAATAAAGAGGGGTGTTAGTCTTTCCTGTAACCAAAATATGGTGGGAGGGAGCTAAGCTGATAGTAGAAAGGTATTTCTGTCCTTTTGAGATCAATTAAGAAAGTAGCATTTATCTTGGGCCCCAAAGTTTTATCCTCCTAGACGTGGGGTGGACAAATATAATTCTAAGCCAATATCCCTCTCGAAGACATGTGAGAAAAGGGTACCCCATTGCAGTCTTTCACCTGCTCCCCACAGACACCATAAAAGTCTCCATTGAAAAGAAGTGAGCCAGATGTCAGATTAATTATCTGTTTTACCCATGAGCCAAGTTCTATTTATATTTCAACAGAAACTAAACATACACTTCATATTTACATAAATTTTAAAAGCTGACATTCATGAATAAAATGTCAAATAGAAATGGCTTTCTAAGCATTGAAAAAACTAAAGTGGGATGGGGAGAAGAGGGCAAGTACAAAGAAAAATAGTTGATCATTGGAAGAGAAAAGGAAAGAAAGAAAAAACAAAAACAAAAACAAGCAAGTAGCAGTGCTCAGAAGGCAGACCTGGGATCTACCATTGTGTAACTGTAGGCAATCACCTTATCTCACTATACCTCAGTTTTCTAATATACAAAAATAGATATAATAATATCTGCTTAATCATGTTCACAGAGCTGTCTAGATTAAATCTTGCTACATATATGAATACACTTTACAATGTTAAAATTGTTATATAAATGTCAGTTTATTACTATTATTTTATTATTATATAAAACAGGCTATCAAATCTTCTTAACATAAAATTTGGAAGGCCTCATTTCTTAGCCTACTTTTAATATTTTCATATGTATTTATTTGGAATAGGTAAAGAACTTAATTATCCAAAAAAACTGATTTATTTGAGTTATTTTTCATAACTGCATCCAGGAGCCAAAATGATCACAGTGTGGCATATAAGGTGAATATACAAGGTATCTTAATGGAATGCTGATTTTCAGGGACAGTATCAGAATGATTAGCCATAGATATGGGCAGAGGATGATTTCAGGGAGAAGGAATCCCATTACACACACACACACACACACACACACACACATGGCCCTAAAATTTAAGGCTAAAATTTTGTCTCTCACTTCAACAAATAGCTCACTTTAGTATATCTAAAGGATCCAAAAGCATATATTTTAGGGAGGAGAGGAAAAACACCTTGAAGGCACTGTTGGGAGGGAGAATAAAACCTATGGTTACTTTATAGAGTAAGAAAAAAAGATCCATCACAGAGAGGGTGGGGTAACAAATTTGGTAACTTTAAATTGTTTCCTAGAGCTAGGATATCTGAAAGTAGATAGAAATCAGCAGGGAGTTTTCATTTTATCCCTTGTCCAGACCTCTTTTTGACAAACCTGTTTTTATGATTCGCTCAGTCACACAGCTAGTAAATATCTGAGATCATATTTGAATTCAAGTATTTCCAAATTTCAGATAGGTAGAGCAGTGGATGGAGCACCTCAGGCCTGCAAGTCTTGAGGACCTGAGTTCAAATCTAGACTCAGACACAACTAACTGTGGGAGCCTGGCCAAGTCACTTAACTGTTTGCCTCAGTTTCTGCACCTATAAAATGAGCTGGAGAAGGAAATGGCAAAGCTCTTCAGTGTTTTTGACAGGAAAACCCTCAAAGAATCAGACATAGCTGAAACAATCAAACTATAATAACTTTCTGACTCTAGGTCCATGTTTTATACATGACTTAGAGAAAGCCAGAGTGAAAGAGGCTTAGTAAATCTTAGTAAATTTTCCTATGCTCAGCTTTGTGGAACTAACATAAGCACAGCCCATTTATCTACTCTAACCATTTTATGTGGTTTCTATATGGATAGAATAAATCTACTTCTGGAGAATTGGGGGAGGGTAAAGAAGAGGTTGGGGTTGACTGGCAGGTAACATTAAAAAAAATCTTGCAAACTGCAAGGTTTGCAATACAGATCTAGATGAAAGACTTGAATTGACTGGGTAATTCAGAAGTTGAGATGAAGAAAATAAAACTCTTTTTTGCTCCCTCCTTCCCTTCCTCTCTCCCTCTCTCTGTCTATTATTGATACTACTCTGCTTTTTGATCTCTGCTCTCCTTTGTTTTGGCTTCCCAGGTGCCAAGGGAAAATGGCTAGCAGTGAGTTCTTTAGCTTTTCCTATTCTGCAGCCCCTCTGGCTCAGCCAGCTGGATCACACTGAATTAGTCAAGTACTTCATTATCTCCCCTCTCTGCACATTTTGCTCCAGGTAATAAATGCCCAAACAAGAGAGCCAATGCCTTCTGCTGCACTGTCTGTGAAGTTTCAGCGTTTGGGCCAATTCTGCATATCAGCATTGTGCTATGGGAGGGCATCACTTTTCATCCCTTGCCTGCAGTGCTTCCCAATCTCCATTTAGTCACAGCAGTTAGCTAACCATGTAGCTGTTGATAACAAAGCATGGCTTTGGAGCCCTTGAGCCCTCCGGAGGTCCAGAATTTCCCTGCGCAGTGTGGACCTACCAGAGGAAGAGTGACTGGCTGGGAAAACCAGACCAATTACATAGTTGGGAGAGATGTAGTACTACATGGAAACCACTCTTGTTAACAGGCAATGGGGTGTGTGGGAGCCTGCACCAGGGCGATTCTGACAGGAATGGCACAAAATCAGATTTTTAGGCTGAGTGGATAAAACTACAAGATTAAAAATAATAATAAATAGTAATAATTTTGTACCAACTAGCTATCCTTCAAGAGGAATTTTGGAATAAACCACCATGGTCTTCATTTGTGTAGATTAGAAAATGAGAGACTATTTAATAGTGTTTCTTTTTTAGAAAACAAAATCTACCTGCTACTATGAATTCTACCTTCCCCCGCAAAGAAAACCTACCGTTTATTAATTTATTTGTTTTCTTTTGACTTCTGCTTGTGCAATCTTCCACACAAAGGTTTTTGGTTTAAGCTTAAAGTCACCTGAAGGCAGACTTGTCTGGTCTCCCTTCTGCAGATGGCTAAATGTACCTGTATTTAAATCCTAAAGAGTAGAAGCAATGGAGCTGTTCACTCCACTTTATTAGCGATGCCTGTGAGCACATCTTTAGCTAGGTTGACCACAGCTAGGAGACTGCAAAACTTTAAATACATTTTGTATAAAACCCAGAAGGTGGTAGAAAAAGCAGCTTTATAAAGGTATCCATTTTCCTGTTAGAAGAATTGAGGATTCTCTGTTGCAATTTCCCTAAGAAAGAGAAAACAGAGAGAGAGCTATATGGAAGATCATAATTTGTTGAGGGACATCATTCCCCCCTTTAAAAGCTGTGTTTTCCAAATGCCTAATCTAAACTATTTAGTATAATATCAGTGTCAAGGGGGAGGGAGGCTGGTGGGCGAGGTTAGAACCAGATCATAGCATACCAAGCAGGAAGTTAATGAATTTCACTGGCAAGGAAAGGGGAGGGGGAGGATCTCTGGGGTGAGGTGTGAGGGGGACCCCCAAGGATAGGCAAGTACTAAATAACAGAAAGGCGGCTTTCCTGACAATAGAGGTCCAGACTGCAACATTTAGATAAAAATATCAACTGCAAAATACTGCTAAATTAATCCAACTTCTTTTGATTATTGATGTCCTACTGTTTTGTGCCTGAAACAACACACAAGATGCATCAGTCATCCATAAATTATTCATTCAGTTATTTTGGCAGCAGTGTCTTTCCATTTATCAACTGATAAATGTATGGAAGATAAGAAGGGTAATTTTATAGCCCCTTGACATTTACCTTTGACATGATTTTCATATTTAATAAGGCGAAAAACACTAATGAAATACGTCTGACAACACTGTAGGCATCACAGATTAACACCAGCTAGAGTAAGCCATAGGCACCTGGTTTCCCAGCTCGGGTCAAAAACTCCTCTCAGTTTTCTGGCTGCCCTTCCTATGGCTTCTTAATTCTCAATGCATCAATTAAATAAATAATTTTACAACTGGATTTTGTTTTTTCCAGACTGCTTTATTTTCTCACACAGACCAGTATAAGAAAAACTTAATAATTAAGAAAGCCACTTGCATGATGATCTTATCTGATAGGTCAAAACAATTGATCTTAAAATTATAGAAATTCTATGGTAGCAATCTAATCCAACTCATAATAATAAATTCCATTTATGTTGTTGTTCAGTCATTTCCAATACTTTGTGATCCCATTTGGACTTTTCTAAGCAAAGATACTGGAGTGGTTTGCCATTTCCTTCTTTAGCTCATTTTAGATGAGGAAACTGAGGCAAACAACGTTAAAAGACTTGCCCAAGCTCACATAGCTAGTAGATGTCTGAGGTCAGATTTAAACTCAGGAAGATAACTCCATTCTATCCAATGGGCCTACCTAGCAAGTTCCATTTATATAGCATATAACATTGTAAGCATTTCTTACACAAAAGCTCTAAGAGGAGGGCAACAAAATTCCTGAAAGTCCCACCTATGATTCCCTCCTAGAAGCTATGACAAATAATATCAGAATTACTGGTTCTAATCTCCCAAACAATGCTACCTCCAAAACTTCTACCTGTTTTTGATCACCAACATCTGTATTCTTCTCAGTCTCTAACATCCTATTTTCCCTCCCCACTTTGCCTCTACCCCACACGATCATTTATGCCTCATTAGCCTTAAGGCAAGGGAAATGAAAAGAGTATGGGATGGGAAAAGAGAATCAGCCTAGGAGCAAGAAACTGAGAGACAAAAATTGGGGTTATACAGGTATATAAGAAATCAACCCATTTAGGTATAAATATCAGATAAGGAATAGCAGCAAAATTAGGCAAGTGAAAAAATACAAGAAAGACTGTCACTGTCTATGAATCTAAACCATGAGAAGTCAAAGACAAAGGAAAATAATTCTAGATTTTATTTATGTAATGCTTTACAGTTAATAAGCACATTTACATTCAGAAGCTCATTTAATCATTGGATCATTTACTTTAGAACTACAAGGAATATAAGAAATTAGAATCTAAGAAAAAAAAGGCCATTTCACCCAACCTCAAATTGACCAATTACAGCATCTCTAAAAATGGTTTTTAAAGTTCTGTTTTTAGGTCTCTCCATATATACATACATAGACACATATATATATACACATATATGTATACTATATATTCCTTCAACATTTCTGGAATTAGAGGCACAGTATGCCCATGATCTGAAAAAACCTGTAAAATGTTTTGCCCCCCATACCAGAAATGAAGTTTGAATTATTATGGTATTAAAAAATAAGATATCTTGATATTACATAATACTATACATATATTTTATATATTTTTGAGTTTCCACAAAACTCTCCCAAAATTTCTTATTTAATTTACTTCCTTATTCCAATCCACAATATATCAAAATCATGAGGAAAATCATGATGTGGAAGGGGCAACTGTACTATGTTTATTACTCAATTTAAAGTGTTCTTTCCCATAAATCAAAATAAAAATCTATCCCACTAACAGTTTCTGCATGATTCTGAGTTAAACCCTGTAGAAGCTAAGCACAAATCTAATTCTTCTTTTCACATGGCAACTCCTCAAATACTTGAAGACAGCCATCATGCCCTCTCTAAGTCTCCTCTTCTACTGCCTGACCATCCCACCCTTATTCCCACACTACTCTTCATTTGACATTCTTTGTATTCCTTTTAACATTGTGATTGCCTCTTCTGGACATGATCCAGTTTGTCTATATATTTTTCTAAAATATGATCTCTATAATTTAACATGGTGCTCTTGATGTGGCATAAGCAGAGCCTTAAACAGGAATTTTTATTTCCTAGACAATTACCCCAAACTCAGAAGGAAGGAAGAAAAAAGAAAGAAAAGAAAAAAGAAAGAGAGAAAGAGAGAGAAAGAAAGAAAGAAAGAAAGAAAGAAAGAAAGAAAGAAAGAAAGAAAGA
>JAJPUD010000978.1:18059-67934 GCA_023553655.1 Myrmecobius fasciatus
AGAAAGAAAGAAAGAAAGAAAGAAAGAAAGAAAGAAAGAAAGAAAGAAAGAAAGAAAGAAAGAAAGAAATTATTCTACATTTGTCCAGTGGAATTCTGCCAAATAGAGTATATTCCCCAGGAAATTTTGCTCCCTTTATTGTTTTTCTTAGGAAAAGGGGTTGACTGACATGAATTATTTGGAGGTGTTGATGCATTGAGATGATATGGTATTTGGAAAGATATCACTGTAAACATATTATGGCTAGAGGCCCCTAATCTATAGTTCTTGTCAATAACTGCTTGTTCTGAAGAACTTCCGCCAAAGATACAGGGCACATAGTAACTCAGCAAGGAATGAGTACCAATTCTAAAAAGAAATAAGTATCCATTGCCAAGACGCTTCCCCAGAATTATATCAACCTGAAGTCACTGGCTATTATTAGAAATTTTGAAGAAACTCTGGAGGAATCACAAAATTTCTCAATAATATTATTTGTTATATGACTGAGAAGAAATATATGTAGAAAAGAAGAGACAACCTGACCTGAACCCTCGGGCAACTTTTTGAGGTCGCTTGAACAAGATTGGAAACAGGCCTTCAAGGATTTGGTAGGAGCTCTCACATAGACACTAGATTGGCCTTTGCAAATCCTTTATGTTACACATTGTGGTGAATCTAGAGCAGGACTTTTTAAACTTTTTCCACTTGTGACTTCTTTTCACCAAAGAAATTTTTATGTGATTTTATGTGATTATGTGAGGTAGACAGGTATATAGTAGGTATAATAAA
The DNA here is from genome assembly GCA_023553655.1 of Myrmecobius fasciatus. Lineage (NCBI taxonomy): Eukaryota > Metazoa > Chordata > Mammalia > Dasyuromorphia > Myrmecobiidae > Myrmecobius > Myrmecobius fasciatus. The sequence continues at coordinate 18,831 of JAJPUD010000978.1, forward strand.
TTGTATTTCATAACCCCCACCTTCAGTTAAGACTCCATGTGGGATCTTAAACCACAGTTAAAGAAGCTGAAGTCTAAAGATCTTGGCAACAGTTTTAGATCAGAAAAGTGATGTCTATCAGAAACCCATTGTGTTTGCATGGGACTCAGTGGCAGTGGGTACAGCCAGGTGGTACTGTGGATAGAGTGTCGGTCAGGAAGACTAATCTTCCTGAGTTCAAATCTGACCTTAGATTAGACACTTCCTAACTTGGGCAAGTCACTGAAACTTCTTTCCCTTAGTTTCTACAGCTGTAAAATGAACTAGTGAAGGAAATAACGCTTCATTTCTCTTTTCCAAGAAAACCCTAAACGGACTCACAAAGAGTCAGGCACACCTGAAATGAATCAATAACAACAACACTGAGAGTGAGATGTATTATCCATTCATAAATTGGAGTTAATGGCTATCACTGCTTATGAGTTACAAGATTAGACATAGAGAGCTCAATTCCAAGAATTATCTACTGCATCCTGACAAGTATTAAACTGGATACTACTAAGTGAAGAAGGCTTGAGACATTGACCAACTACATTATTGGTCCCAAAAATCCAATGTGGATGCACATAGTCTCTCCTATGCTATCTATCCATCAGAAATCTTAGTGATCCTCAGGGAAGAGGCAAAGGTAATCTGTCATATTTAAGGGACATTTGATTCTGCAATTGAGCACAGTTGAGTCTTGGATTTCCTCTAGAGAAAATACCATTGACAGCAATAAACTCTGTAATAATGGACTAATCCTACTTGCCCTGATTGATCAATTGAGGCCTGGAGACAGTGTTATTCAGCCTAAAACATTTGTCTAGAATTTGGATCATAATCCAAAGGCCATAAGGATAATGGCCTGATTTTGTGAAAGAGGGCACTGTAGTTATAGATGCAGCAATGGGTCATTTTGGAAGTGCAATGCAGGTTGATCCAAGATGTTCATGAGATAATGGTTGAAGATATTGGGCACATAGTCCCTAAAAGAGTGCAGGTAAATTATACTTTGAATAAAACGTCAACATTCTATATGAGCCTATTATGTACTAGATTTATCCGCCGTATACAACCCCAGTTTGGAAGTTATATAATATGCACCTTCATGTGGCTTATGCATCTAGAATAATTGTTTAGGAATGGCATATGTAAATTAATGTATATTATATTATATGTCCCAATTATTGAACATGTATACCTATTATAATGTACATGAATTATAAATGTTTAATGGGGAATATACAATAGCTGTGTGTCTGATTAAGGGGGTTACATTTCTTAGCATGTCTGGACCCAGGGCATGATTACTTATTGGAAAATCCCTATGATTTCAATTCACATGAGACTATATGCCTAGATGCAGAATGATTTTATCTAAAGGGTTTAATGCTTACTCTATATATATGGTCTGTGACCATGAATATGGAAGGAGAGAGACAAGGCAGTCAGTACAGACATATCTGCAATCCAGTAGCTGGACAATACTTGAGGCCAGTGAGAATTTCAAGATGCAGAATAAAAAAGCAGACAGAATACCCTGCAGGTAATGGTTTATATTTTCAGTGAGAACACTGCTTTTCCCCATACTAGAAGGCCTAGAATAATCTTTTTCCTGCTCCTTGAGAAGGAAAGGGGAAAGAAAGTGTATTCACTTCAGCATGTGAATTAGATTGTTTGTTTCTTTGCTATTTATTGAAATCACATTAAACATTTTAACTGATTCAATCCCATCATTTGCCTGCATCCTGTTAGTATCTAGACCACTGAAAATCCAAATCTGAATAACTTTATAAATTCTTACTTTCAGATTGAATGGGAGCAAAAGTGCCACATGAAATAATCATTTCAAAGAACCCCATAATGAACCTCGATCCATGTGAAGGCAGAGATGTCACAAATTAGTTATATATTCTATCAGAGACTCCCTAAAGTTTCTGAGAGAAGAGTAACACAGGCTAACCTGTGTATTAGCAAAATTATTTTGGCAGCCATGTGAAGGATGAATTAGAAATGAAAGAAAGGTAAAGAGAGCAGTTAGAAAACCATTATAAAAAGTCTAGGTAAAAAAGAAAATGATAAAAACAAACAAGGAAGATAATAGTTTGAATGAAAAAGAGGAAACCCATATGGGAGATATTGCAATGATAAAATCAACAGGAGCTTTGCAAAGTACTTAACAAAGACATTTCATTTCATCTCACAACAATTCTATGGCATAAGTACTCTAGGTATTATCTCCATTTTACATATGGGGAAACTGAGGTTAAGAGAGGTGACTTACTCAAAGATAACTGAAGTCTTAGGAATAGAAGACATAACCAAAGAAGAAAATGTAGAGAGGAGAGAAAAGAAAAGGACAATTTAATTCAACAAAAATTTGGTGGTACAGAGGATAAAGCATTGGGCCTGGAGTCAGGGAGACTCATCTTCATGAGATCAAATACAGCCTTAGATACTTAACAGTTGTGTGACTTTGGGCAAGTAGCTTAACCATATTTGCCTCAGTTTCCTCATCTGTCAAATGAACTGGAGAAGGAAATGATGAAGCCATTCCAGTATCTTTGCCAAGAAAATCCCAAATGGGGTCACAAAGAGTCAGATATTACCAAAATGACTGAACTCTATACACAGGACTATACTAGAAATTGATGGAGATACAAAAGTCAGATATGGCATAGTTCCTGCCTCCTTGGCACTTATAGTATATTAAGGAAATAAGGCATAAACACAAATAGTCAAAATATATATAATTATATAAGTTCACTTGAAAGTTGTAAAACAAAATGCTATGTGAACCTGTAGGGAAAAGTTGTCATTAACTAGGTAAGGTAGAGGAAGCCTTCATAGAGGGGGTAACATTTTAATTTGGCTTTATAGGATGGATGGCAGTTCAACAGGTAAAAAGAGAAAGGGAGGAAATTCCTTGCAGAGCAAATAGAAAAATTAGGGGTTTCCTGCACTTGGAAAGTTAGAGAAAGGGATGGAATCAAGGAAACAAAGTAGGGAGTTCATCCATGACAAGGAAGGACACTTAATTCTGTGAAACTAAAAAAAAGAAAGATGATGAGTGAGCATATTAAGGGAAATTGAAATGTGGAGAAGGAGAAATGAAGAAAGGTCATAAAAATAGCCAAAATGTAGTGATATTTTGTAAATGCCTTATACATTTGGTCCTCAAAATAATCCTTTGAGGTCTCCCTAGTAACAGATGAAGAAGCAGGCTGATACTTAAAAGCTTTTACCATTTACCATTAATGATGTTCATATTCAGATTCTTGAGTCTGTCTTCTCCTCTTCAAAAGTTGTTTCCCTCAAGAAGACTGGGACTCATATCTCTTAAAATGTTTATATTGATCCATAAGGATTGGCTCAAAAACCCAAGACATATAGTTCCTCTGACCAGCTACATAGACAAGAGTCCATAGAATAATAGTTTTAGAATTATAGTAATAAAAATAATAATAATAGATCTTAGAATTCATGTGGTATCCTTATTTTAAATATGAGAAAACTGAGGCTCAGAAAAGAAAACTCTGAGATCTAAGACCCATCTAGTAAGTGTCTGAAGTAAGGTTTGAACTGAGGCCTTCTGACTCCAAGTCCACTGCACCACACTCAGTTGCTTGTTACTTCCAATCTCTAGAATCCATTGCCCACATACTCAATACATAATCAGTTTGCACAGTTCCCTCTCAGACCATCTCTTATACTTCTTCCCAGTGTTCAATACCATGCATATATCCAATATCTGTTCAGAGTAATTTCATTTTTTTCCTTCTTTACTTGCTCAACAACTTACCCTCATTTCTCTGATTAGCTTCTTTGGCAATATATTAGAATGGTGGGTGGATCAGTGAAATGCCATTAATGTGTTTTGCTTAGATTTTAGCCAGGCTTTTAACAGTTTTTCATGAGATTCTTGTGAACAAGAGGATAGGTGTGGGATATGCAGAGTAGTCATAAATGATCTGACATCAACTTGGAAGAAGTTGCCTACTATGGTACTACAGAGATTTGTTCTTAGTCCTGTGTTATTTAACAGTTTTGCTTGTTTTTTTTTTCAGTGATTTAGATAAAAGAACAAATGGAATGTTTATCACATTTCTAAATGATACATACAAAGCTAAAAACATTGGCTAACATTTAGTATGTTAGAATTAAAATTCAAAGAAATCTTGACTAGCTAGTTTTTTTTGGATCAAAAATGAAAAGGAATACATGTAAAATTGTATACTCAGTTTTAATAAATCTGCTTCACAAACACAAAATAAAAGAGGGATAATAACTAGATAGCAGTTTGAAAACAATATGGAACTTTTAGTGGACTGAAATTTCAAGAGTCTTTGCTGTTACATGGCATGCTCACAGACAACAAAGAAACCTAATGGAATCTCAGAATGAATTAACAAAGACATAGTATCTAATAGTAGGAAGGTAGAAGCCCTACTCAATTCTGGCTTTACAAGACCAAATATGGAATGCTGTATTTAATTATTGTTGCCATATTTTAGGAATGATATTGATAAACTAGAGAGCTCCAATGAATAATAATTAGTATAGTGAAGTACCAATATCACGGCTGAAAAGAGTTAGTTGAAGTAGCCAGGAGTATTTAGCCTTAAAGGAGACTTAGCAAAGACCTAAAAGCTATAATAAAAGGAGGGAAGGGATTAGAATTATTCCAATTGGCCCCAGAGGAGTAGTTGATGGAAATTTTAAAAGAGGAAGATTTAGGCTTAATGGAATGAGAAATTTCCTAGCAGAATTCTGTAAGAGTAGGAGGCATCTCAGAAAGTTCTCCTCCAATGGGAGGTCATAAAGCAGAGGCTGGATGACTTTGGAATGATATCAAAATATTCTTGTTCAGATACAGGTTGGAGTAGATGGCTTCTGAGATCCCTTCCAATATTTAAAGCCTGTGTAAATAATTGCCCTCTATTCTATCACAAATACAACCACCCTAGATTACCATCAATAGGACATATGAATGTTCCTGGTGGGGGAAAAAAACAGTAATCACACTTTCCTCAGTGTAATAGTGCCTTATCCAGGACTCTCAACATTAACTATGAGAGTAAATTAGTTCCTTATGGTCATAGCTAGTAAATAATGGAAGAGAAATTTGTATCTACTTCTACAGCTAGGACCCAATTAGTGCTAATAATGAATCCCATGATGTGGTGAATCCACACTACATATTTACATTGGGCTGCAACCGATTACCACATTTTATACATTTCTAAACTTTGAATAGTGAGAATTTGAATATATGTGACCATTTCACTAAATTCTTTATTCATACTAATTAGGACCTTGTGTTTTCAACTTTAAATGCAATATGCTTTCTGCTATATCATGCTACCATGCAATATCTAATATCAATCAGCTCAGTAAAATAGTAGGTTATAAGATAAAATATCACAGATTTAAAGATTCAATAGAGAACCTATTGAATCTAATCATGTCATTGTGTAGATGAGGAAAATAAGGATTAGGGAGATTGAGTGGTTTCAGCAACATCACACTAATAATAAGTTCCAGAGGCAGTATTTGAATCCAGTTCCACTGACTCAAAGAAAGCTAGATGGCACAGTGGGTAGAGTGTTGAGCAGAAAGTCAGGAAGACCCCTTTTGGTGAGTTCAAATCCAGACTCAGATACTTACTAGCTGTATGAATTTGGACAAATTATTTAAACCTGTTTGCTTCCATTTCTTCATCTATAAAATGAACTGGAGAAGGAAATGGAGAAACACTGCAGTATCTTAGTTAAAAATATAATAAATATATATAAGAAACCTTATATAGGATAACAAAGAGTCAGAAATGACTGAATAACAACTACTGACTTTAAAGTCAGTGTTACTTCTTTTTTTAACCCTAACTTAATTTTTCCAATTAATAATAATTCATTTTCTTTCAATTCCACCTCCCCTGCCTAACCACTGGAAAAAAGAAAGAAAAATATAACCCTCATAAGAAGTTTGCAGTGTGAAGTAAAACAAATTCCTACATCAGCCATGCCAAAAAAATCTATGTTTCATTCTGCTTTCTAAGTTTATCACATTTCTTGCAGGAGATGAGTAACATGCTTCATCATCAGTCCTCTAAAATCATAGTAAATAGTCACATTAACCAGAGTTCTTATGCCTTTCAAAGTTGTTTGTTTTTACAATTTGAGTGTTATTATATAAAGTACCATCCTGACTCTTCTTACGTACCACAACATCAGTTCGTACACGTGGTCCCAAGTTTTCCTGAAATCATCCCCTCCATTATTTCTTATGACATAACAATATTATATTACTTTCAAATACAATCATTTGTTGAGCCATGCCCAACTGAAGGACAATGTCCCTCAGCTCTTAAATTTCTAGCACTTTGCTATAAGATGTAATAAATATTTTCATCAGCATAGTGTTTTTCTTTAAAAAAATCTCTTTGGGATTTGGGACCAATTCATAGCTCCAATGGCATTAATATACCTGTTTATCCACAGACCTTCCAATAGGTATCATTTTTCTTTACTACTATAATGTGTGTAAGATGAAACCTCAGAGTTGCTTTAATATATATTTCTAAAATATTAATGTTTTGGAGCATTTTATATGGCCATTTATAGATCAGATTTCTTCCTTTGAAAACTGCCTAATCATATCCTTTGATTATTGTTCAAGTGGGGAATGACTCTTATTCTTATAAATTTAAATCCATCCATTATACACTTTGCAAATGAAACCATTAAAAGAAATTTGCAAAGATTTTTCCTCCAGTTAATTGTTGCTAATTTAGCTGCATTGGTTACAATTGTACAAAACCTTTTTTAATTTTATGTACTCAAAATTTTCCTTGTTATCTTCTGTGATCCATGCTTGGTCACAAATAAATGCTTCTCCTCTTCCTTCATCTGTAAGATAATTTCATCCTCATTCCTCTAATTTATTTAGAATGAGACTTTTCACATTTAAGATATGTTTCCATTTTGTTTGAATAGTATGATCATCTGTTGAGAGACAGGAAGCTCAGGTAGAGTTGCAGATTTAAAGACAAAGACAAAAGCTTGGAATAGCCATCATAGGGAACAAGATAGAATATTGATCAGAGATGAATAATATAGATAGTATGAATTTATAATAGACCTAAGAAGTATGTTTTTCTGACTTCCTTCAGTAGCCTTTAGTCTCTCAAGAACAGTATTAGAAAAAAGGATAGAGTAGTAATAGTAGAATAGTGCTAATAATGAATTCCATAGAAGCCTATAAAATGTGCATCCTATAAAAAGGTCTTCTACCAGCCCAAAATAAATCAAGAAATACAGCCATATTTTTTAGAATTTAAAGTCTTACAAATTCTTCAAGTAGACTACGTCCATCCCAAGTATTTGTTTCTTATCTGAAGTATTTTATGTCAGAAAGCTGAAAGGAAAATAAAATCTCCCTTGAGTGTCCATCAATAAACATCCAAACTTAGTTTGATCATCTTAGAGTTCTGAGTTTTGAATTTTTTTATCAACCAGTTTGTCTGTACATTAACTGTAGGAATTATGAGGAAATAACTGTATTATTGAAAAGTTACTGTTTTGAAGAACTTTTATTTTATACCAAGGATAAACACATCACATTCATTGTTTTTAAATCTGCCACTCCTATTATCTGTACAATACAGCAAAAGAAAATGAATAATTCATTAGGGTGTACATATGCCTATTTAAGCCTCAAACATTTACAGAAAAAAATCATAGTAGAGTCATTCCTTTCAACTATCTTTGTGATCAGTACTGATCATCACAGCCAAATTGATCTTGCAACAGTCCTCAGGGTCAAAATCAATGGTGTACCGATCATCACTGATGACTAGGACAGCAAAAATGAATGGACTGATGTATCATAGCACATTTCTTTGGCATACCTAATGTGTCAGAAGAAGGTCAGCCAGATTCAAGCCTATTCATGAACTCATACACACCTTGTTGGTAAAGGAGAAAATTATTGAAGGAATGAAGTATGATTGGGAAGCAGCATAATATGGTGTAATATATAAGAATCCAAAGCCAGAACATTTGGGTCCAAACCTAGTTTTTGCCATATATTACCTTTGTTACTTTCAGTAAAGTGGGTCCACCACCTCTGGACCTTTCATCATCTATAGAGTGAAGGACTAAACTGGAAGCCTTCTGAGGTCCTTCTCATTCTAAAATCTTTTGAGGATATCAGAAAAAAGTCCAGAAACAATAATTTTAGGCAGATGCCCAAGTAAATCATGCTATTAATTGTTCTGAAAAGTAATTTTAGTTTCATTATTCTAAACAAATCATCCTTCCATTGTCTACACCAATGCTTGATTTAATGGAAAGCACTGAAATTTCAGCTTCCACTCAAATAAGCTGTGTTATCCCACTAAAATCCTATCTTCTATAGGAAACCTTTCCTGATTCCTCCTCCCCTTAATTTTAACACCATCTTTCTGTTGGTTATTTCCAATTTTCTTGCATATGGTTTGTTTGTACATAGTCATTTGTATGTTGTCTTGCCAATAGACTGTAAGCTCCTTGAGAGTTTCTAATGTCTTTTACTTTTCTCTGCATGCAAAATACTTAACACATTCCTTGGCATAGACTAGATACTTAATAAATATTTGTTGACTGACTCAAATTCAAACCCAGAATTGTAATAAAGAAAAAAAAAACTCTAGCAGCAGAGGACTGGGTTTTATTTTTTGTTTTTTGGGTTTTTTTGTGGTGGTTAGGTTTTTTGTGGGGAGGAGGGGAGATTTGTGATTTTTGTTGGGTTTTTTTTTCCTCAGGAGTATTTTATCTTTCTAATCAAAGATAGTTTTAAACATTCATTTTTTCAGATTTCAAGTTCTGAATTTTTTCTCCATCCCTCTCTTGTCGTCCCCCTCTCCAAGACAGCAAACAATCTGATATAGGTTATATATATGTACTATCTTTTAAACATATTTCCATATTAATCAAGTTGTGAAAGAAAAATTGGAACAAAGGGGGAAAGCTATGAGAAAGAAAAAGCAAACCAAAAAATGGTGAAAATAGTATGTTTCGATCCACATTCATTCTCACATAGTTCTCTCTCTGGATGCAGATGGCATCCTTCATGCCAAATCTATCAGAATAGTCTTGGATCACTGTACCACCAAGAAGAGCTAAGTCCGTCACAGTTGATTATCACATAATCTTGCTGTTACTGTGTACAATGTTTTCTTGGTTCTGCTCATTTCACTCAGCGTCAGTTCACATAGATCTTTTCTGAAATCAGCCAGACAGCAGAGGTTTATTGTTGTGATTGCTTGGTAACTTCTATTATGTCGACCTCATTTGGGCTTGTCTTGGCAGAGAAATTGGAATGATTAGCCATTTCCTTCTCCAGCTCATTTTACAGATGAAGAACTGAGGCAAACAGAGTCACACAGATAGTAAGTGTTAAAAGCCAGATTTGAACTCATTGAGATTAGTCTTCCTGACTTCAGGTCTTGCTCTTTATTTATTGTACCACCTAGCTGCCCCTGGAAGTACAGCACTTCTGATACTTACCACCTGTGTGAAATTTTGAAAGTGACGACCGTTTTGAGTCTCAGTTTCCTCATCAATAAAATGAGGCACTTGACTAGACGGTCACTGTAGTTCAAGTTCTATATCTGGAGGTAGACAGTCAATATTTTTCAGGGATTCAGAGAATGGTTACACCTCAAGGAACCATCATTCCAAGCCTCAATAGAGTCTGAGTTATGGTTTAATTCAGCTAGATACCTAAAATAAGTATGTTCTGATTGGGGCAAAGAATGCTCTCGAAAGTCCCCAGATACCACAGCACTGCCTGAGAGTCTAATGATTCAAATTACAATAAAATAAAACTAACCTTTCCCCCCTGTGCTCACTGACTACCTTCATGACATTTAGGGGAAAACACTATTGTTAGCCTCAGCCTTGAATAAAAGCAAAATCAAATATCTCTAAATGAACTTTACTGGCTTTCCTTGAGAAATACAACAGAGATCTGCCTCCTCTGTTCTTCATTGGTTTTCTGGGTAGAATAGCCAAATGCTCCTCAGAAAGTGGGGAAGAAGAAGTAGAGCTGCTCATGTTCTAGCCTAGAACAGCTGAAATTGCCTTCTCTTATCTACTCTCTCCAATGCTGAGTCTGGCTTTAATTAATGTTTGTCAGACTCTTTGAAATGCTCAAATTAAAGGGATTGTGGAAGTGCCAAAGATGATGATTACCAGGAGCTTATCTGAACTTCTTTGGTTTAGAAATCAACTTAGAAATTTCACAGGGTTGAAATTTCTCATGAATTAGTTCTCAGTAGGATTATACCATAGAGTCCAATTCCATCAATTTACAGAGAAGGAAACATACCCCATGTTGATGAAGTGACTTTTGAAATGTCACCTAGGTGAATAGCATCAGAAGCAGGATCTGAATCTGAGTTCTCTCTCTCTCTAGAACCATTATTCTTTCCATTGTACCGTGATTCTATTCTCACCTTTTTTCACTTTTTCTGTTATTGAGGATTCCTGAAAAAAGTACCAGCAAAGGAATAAGAATCAATGGTAATTATGCCAAATTGCCCATGTAAACTGAACCTTCTTTTCAAACCAATAAAATGTTACTCCTCAACTTGATAGTATGTGTGTTGCTTTAAACAATGGTTTTCATATATTTTCTTAAATAAAGAAATAACATTCCACATTGTAGTCTGCTTTCCTGGATATGTGGAAAGAAAAGGACATAGATACTTCCTGGCCAGCTCCACACATTCAGAAGGATTGTTAGCTTCCCCAAACTTAGGGTTGCAGTGATTTAGGTTCCTAGTGGGCCAAACACTCAAACTTTGTTCAATAAAACCAGAGTAGATACAGTAGAAGCAAAATCAAATCACAAAACGAGGTACCTTGTGCCTTCCTTTCCACCACTTCTGGTTGTAGCTCTGGTGTGGAGATAAATGCTCCTTTGTGACTCAGCTTTCCATTTACATCTTTCTGACAGGTGTGGATCTTTCTTGCTTTTGTTGTTTAACTTGCCAGCAGGATGATTTCCTTCCACTTGTATGTGTGTGAGGGATTGTGTGGGTGTCTGAAATCAAGTCTGTGAAATCATGGGCTTGGCACTCAACATCCTTTAAAAGAAAACCAATAACCAAATCAGAGAGTGAATCAGTGAGTCCCATTGCTCTTTGGCAATAAGGATCATGTCTCACTTCCGTTTGCTGCAACAAACAAAGAATCAAAATGGGCCAAGACTTAAAGGTCAAACTACATTATTAGACAGGCTTAGGATGGCATTGCAAAGCAGCCTCCATATATCTTATAAACACAGGTTTGTAGCCAGGGAGGTTCCCCAGTTTCTTGATTTGAAAGGAGAGGAAATTGAGCAAATTGAGATCAGGAGCTAGAAAGGGGGGAGAGGACCCTCAAAACTCTGTGACCTGTGCCTAATAGCATTTAGATGCTATGGTCAAGGCTAGAGTGAAGCTTAAACACATGAAACATTGATTTGAATTGCCTTCTAGTCCAGCCTCTGACGAACTCATTGTTCTGAATTAACTCATCCCCATGTGACAAATCTCCATGACTGAATGTGATCCAGTAAATAAAAAGGGAGCTTTCAAAAAAAAAAAAACTCTCACAGTCAGTCACATTCTTTTTTCATTTCTCCCCATCTTTCCTGGGCTTCCCCTTTGTCTGAAGGAGTGACTTATCTTTAAAAAAAAAATCCAATCAGGAAAGAAGGGTCATGAATGTTTCTTTCAGAGAGTATTCCAAACTATTTCAAGTGCCACATTTGTTGGTTTCTTAAGTAAGGTTAAAGTTTTGTTTCAGTTACTGTACGGCAAGCCTCAGGGCTCAACTCAGATAAGTGTACTTGTGTTCTACTGCCAAAAAAAACATCCGTTTTTCTGCAGTCACCATATAAACCAGCCACCCTAGAAAAACCAGCTCTGTTGTTGAAGGAGCTATTATTGTCAGAATATTTCACATGTAGGTGAAACCTGAGAGGCCTTCTTCCTTTCTTTTAAAACGTGTCATGGGGAACTTCCTCTATCTGTTATTTCTTCTTCCATTTTTAGCACCTGAGTACTTATGGGATCTACAAAAGTACATATTGTGATATGCAAATAGCATACAGCTTTTTGGTGTCAGACACAGGGAAATAAAATCAAATAAAAGGGAAAAAAAGAAACAGAGTGCATTAAAGCTACCTTTATGGCCCCAAGCTGTGGATAAATTGTGGTCTGTGGTAGCTAAACAACAGCTGTTCAGATTTAAAACAAAATTATGAGAAGGATCCCCAGAAGATAACACCTCTTGAGATAACAGCATTTACCTAAATGCATCTGTTAGCATCCAACATTGACTTAAGAGTGTTTATGTGATAGCTTATTCCCATTTGTTTGCTTATTTCTTCACCATTCATATTTCTCATTTCAGTGATTCAGAGGGAAATTTACACTCGGGATCCTGGTGTAACTTCTCTTTCCATGTCTGGCTAGCCAGCAATACTTGTTCTAGCTGTCAACAGTCCACAGGTGGCTTAGAGATGTGATCACTCTGCATGCACATCATGCCAAGCACAAAGATTAAAGAGCAAAAAGAGGGCATATTTCCACAGTCAAGAGAAGAAAACAGCAGGACTCACTCATTGTAGCAGGGATAAACTCATTCAAACTCTGTAATCTTTACCCTTGTGAACAGAAGTCCTTTAAGAGCTTTATACCCAATAAAATTTTAACTTTCGTATATGTTTTCTTCATTTATTACATGAGAGCTTTATTGTAGACATGTAGCAAACTACCCATATGGAATTTCTAAAAAAGGCAAATGGCATTTACCTGAACCCCCCTCCCCAATCTACCTGTGTCTGACTGCAGGCCAATCTGATTTCACTCTCCTGTATATCCGAGTAGTTATGAAGGTGTCAAACTCTAAATCTGATCCTCTGTCTAAATATTTTCAAATAGGTCTTACCTAAACTCAAAAAAAAGATTTGTTGAGGTTTTAGAAACAATTAATTTATTTAAAGGGGGAAATAAAAGTTATTTTTGTTAACAGATGGTGATTTTTTTGTTTGAGAAATTAACAATCTCATTTTAATTCAATAAATTTTAATATTATATTTTAATTTTTCATGAAGAACTTCTATAAGATGAGAGTAGATAGATAATTGTTTGTCCTTCATTTTCAAAGAGGACCAGTGACATCATGGCTAATATCTTGACTTGTGCACTACTTAGATTTAAGTGAGATAGAGTTGCATAAAGTCATCAGCTTACTCTCTCCTCCACAGTCATCAAAATCCAGTGGCAAGTAAAAGGTAAAGGCTACTGACAATGGAATGCAGTGAATGAATGACCTTGTCATCTTGAACAACTGACTAAGCTGGAAGTGCTCTATACAGCATGCTTCTGCCACCTTCATGAACATCAGAACAAATTTTTCTCATCCACCCATTACATTGGGGAAAGTCTTCACATGTTTGGGGTAGACATCCATGTAATCATCAATAGGTCTGAGACCCTTCAACCTGGTTTAGCCAGTTTTCTGAGACAGTTTGCTAAGGTGTAACCACTGTATAAGCTATAAAAACTTCTTGGAGTCACAGGTAAGATTTCAGTGAAAGATAGACACCAGAAGTAAATGAACAGCCCTTAAAAAGGGCTCAGTAGCCTACACAGCACAGGACCCTTTGAGTATTCCATACACAATAGATAGAAAGATAACTCAGTCATATATATAGAAGTCAGTTCATTTTGCAAATTATGGAGTAGAATTATAAACTAAGAGTTGGAATAGATCTCATAATTAACCACCTCTAACATGTATTTTAATATTCTTTCTGGTTTCTTTAAGTATCCTCATAGGGAAAAAAACAAGGTTTTTCATAGAAATTTCATAGAAAAGCAAAGTTTCTATTTTATCTCATCATCCTGATTGTCCTCTGGACGTTCTAGAGCTTATGAAGGTCCTTCCTAAGATGTGACTTCCAAAACAGGTAGCAGAATTATTGCCCACCTTGTTAAAGAATCACAAACCATAGAATCAAAGCATCCCAAAGTTGCAGCTCTCAGAAGTCATTTATTTAGTATGACTATGCCCAAATATTCATTTTCTCTATAACATCTCTAATGGGCAATCATCCAGTGTATGCTTCAATATCTGTAATAGTAAGAACTTATCACCCAGAATCAATTAATTCCAAATTTGGACAGCTGTAATCATTAGGTCTGTTTGCATAAAGCTGTCTCTCTGCAATTTCCACCTATTGTATGAAGTTCTGTAACCTAGAGTTTAAGTAAACAAATCTAATCCTTCTCATCAGCCTTTAAATATATGAAAATAAATATCCCTCATCCCTACCTCAAATCTTTTCTTCTCATGTTAATTATATCTAGTTCTTTCCACAGATCTTTGTATGGTGTGAGTTCCATTCTCCTCACCATTCCTCCTGTTCACCCTTCACTAGATGAACTTCAAATTGTCTTCCTAAAATATGCTTCCTAAATTTTTTCTTCCTAATATATAGCATATCAGTTGAAATCAATACTGTAGGTAGTCTGTCCAGGACAGAGTGCAGTGAGACTCTCATCTACCTTATTCTAGATTTTGTTTTTTAAAATCTGGGCCTATGATTTGACTGAGGTAGGGAATTCCTGACAAAGAAATTGTCTTTATCTATGAAATATTAGCAAGTATTTTGTGATTTATAATTTTAGGATAACACAGTGTCCTGCAAGGACCGAGTTCTATAAATTATACCATGATAAGGTTAATATCTCAATATGCCTTTTGGATGCCTTTGGATGTAGTATAGTAAACATAGCACTAGTTGGGGAGATCTGCTATTAAATGTCTAAAGTGTGTAATTTTTGGCTGAATCACTCAATACCTCAAAGGCTCAGTTTCCTTATTGGTAGAAATTAGGTGTTTGAATTAGCTAATCCCTAAGATCCTGACTACTCAGAATTCTTTGTACCAAAGTCATACTCCTACTAAGCTTGAAATTCACTAAGACCTCAAGGTTTTGTCATCAAACTTTTCTTTAACTATTTTCTCCCCATTATGTAACTGTATACAGCTGAATTTTTTCAACTCAAGTAGAGTTCTTTAAATTTCTTCTATTAACATTCATTTTAGGAAGCATAACTTAATGGATAACACTATTAAATCCACATGCCTTGAAACAGATTTACTATGTAACCCCAATAATTAAACCTCTCCTATTCAGACTACTCTCTAAAAGTTGAAGAACAGGTGCCAATATGCATTAGTAAAAGAACATTCCCCTACTGGAAGGTGCTTTTCCTGTAATGAAATCACAGATTTGATTGAAAATAAAAATTTATTTTACTAAATCTGGTCCATTGTTTTAGACCAGTGGTGTCAAAAATGAAGCCCAGGGTTATATGTGCCCCAAAAGGTTCCCTAGTCCATGGAAAATGATTAAAATTTACCAAATAGATAAAAATAGATAATGTTAATGTGTAGTTTTCTAAGTCAATATGTGGCCCCGAGGGATCCTTATGTATGATTTCATGGCATTTCTATTTTAGTTTCTTACCCTTTTTGAAATTTTAGATTTAGAAATCTTTTTGGATCATTACTCTTTTGTACAGAGGATTAACAATTCTTTCTAGTTTCATGTCACCTGTTAATTTAACACACATACCATCTCTCTTTTTATCCAAGTCACTGACAAAAATGTTAATATCACTCCATAATCATTATTCTTTGAGTAAGTTCAAATCATTAGTAAACCTGATTATGTAATATAAGCCACATCCTCTATTTTGTACAAAAGGATATCTTGAAAGATTTAGTTCATTATTTGTCAAAATCATCATTTACCATGTATGTGATATTCCCTCATTAATAATCAAGTGAAAAAAAAAGAAAATGAGACTAGTCTTGCATAAATTGTTGTTGATGAACCCATACCCACTCATGGTAGCATATATATATACATATATATACATATATATATATATAATTATCCCAAAATCTCAAGGAAGAATCAGTTGTAAAAGTAAAAATAATGTGAACCTTAGGAAGAAGTGGTCACGCTATTTTGGAGTACAAGAGTGATATAAACTCATGTCATACAAAAATTCAAATAAAATATAGTGCTCCAAATCACTATTGATCAGAGAAATGCGAATTAAGAAAACTCTGAGATACCATTACACACCTGTCAGATTGGCTAAGATGATAGGAAAAGATAATGATGAATATTGGAGGGGATGTGGGAAAACTGGGACACTGATACATTGTTGGTTGAACTATGAACGGATCCAACCATTCTGGAGAGCAATTTGGAGCTATGCTCAAAAAGTTATCAAACTGTGCATACCCTTTGACCCAGAAGTGTTTCTATTGTGCTTATATCCCAAAGAGATCTTAGAGGAGGGAAAGGGACCCCTCAATGCAAAATGCAAAATGCAAAAATATTTGTGGCAGCCCTTTTTGTAGTGGCAAGAAACTGGAAACTGAGTGGATACCCATCAATTGGAGAGTGGCTGAATAAATTATGGTATATGAATGTCATGGAATATTATTGTTCTGTAAGAAATGGCCAACAAGATGATTTCAGCTTGGAGAGACTTACATGAACTGATGCTGAGTGAAATGAGCAGAACCAGGAGATCATTGTACATGGCAACAACAAGACTATGTGATGATCAGTTCTGATGGACATGGCTCTCTGCAACAATGAGATGTTTCAAACCAGTTCCAATTGTTCAGTGATGAAGAAAGCCATATACATCCAGAGAGAGGGATCTGAATGTGGACCACAACATAACATTTTCACACTCTCTATTGATATTTGCTTGCATTATATTTTCCTTCTCAGGTTTTATTTTCCTTGTAGATATGATTTTTCTTATACAACAAGATAGCTGTATAAATATGTACACACATATTTGATTTTTCAAGTATTTTAACATAATTAACATGTATTAGACTTCCTGCCATGGAGGGGGGAGGGGAAAATTTGTAATAGAAAGTTTTACAAGGGTCAATGATGAAAAATTACCCATGCATATGTTTTGCAAACAAAAAGCTTTAGTAAAATAAAATTTTAAAAAAGAAAATATTGATGCAATAGTTAAATACATTATAAATTTAACATTTAAACTTTCTGAATTAAACAACTCAGAGCTTGAAATTAATTGTTAATGAGATAAAAACACCCTCTATTTCTTGTTAGATGCCACTCAAGCTTGTTCATTTTAAACTTTCTAGCAATCAGTAAAAAAAAAAAAAAGCATTTGGATACATAACCAAAACAAAAATTTAACATAAAATAATATTGTATATTTGTTACTTATACTGTTTTTTAAAGTACATATTGTAAGAGGCTAGTCCCAAAAACACAGTTTGCTTCCATGTTCCTTTATATATTCTTTTCCTTCCCTATGTATGACTAAATAGGAAGCATTAAAAATAAAATAATTTAAATATTTTTCAAAAGATGCTATTTTATTCAATTGGGAGTTTTCTTTCATTTTTTAATTTGATGAAAGTAAGTTTTTATTTTATCCTTTCAGTTATTATTATTATCATTTTCATTATTACTGGTAACACTAAATTAAGCCTTCCTCAGCATCTGGGAAGCCTCTCCACAAGACTATTTTCAGAATCATTGGCCCATATGCTAATAAACCAGTTTCTACATACACAGTTTTCTATATTTAGAGGCCTAACTAAAACTCCAATTCATTCTAATGTGCCTAAACCCAAAATAATTAAATTAATTAATAGTTTAATCAATTAAAGTGACTAATTAGGGTCCTGTTAATAATTCTTTTGTGAAAGACAATCATTTGTTAGCTGAAATCAGTCTGACTTGAAATGGAATTGATACCGTATAGAAAAATTGAATGAAGTTAGTGGCTACCACTAAAGAAATCTAAGACAGATTCAATTTAAGCATACTATTTCCCAGTAAGGATATCTAAGAATCAAGAAACTCAATTGTTACAAAGTATTACACTTAATATTAAAGTGTAAACAAAAGCTAGTCAGGAACATTATTTATATAAAAAAATCAATGTTTGTCAAAAGTCCATTTTTACATAGTTTATATCTAAAGCACATATCTAAAAAAATCTACATACAAAAGCCCTCTGATATAATTCAGCCCATTTACAAATTCAGCTGTTTCTTCCTGTAAATTAGGAAAAATAAGCTATTCAAGTGTGGAAAATAATTTGGTGTGAGGATTTAAAAAAAAGAATAAATGAAAGTAATACAAAATACTATTTAGCTGAAAGTCAGAATCTGTAAGCATCGAGATATGAAAATCTGGTGATTTATTAATAAAAGATTTTTATTAACTTAATTATTTTTATTTAACTTTGTTGTTATAAAGATGAATTACCTTAAGTCAAATTAATTGTTTTTGCACTAAAAAAAAAAGCAATTTAAATTTGTACCATGGTATTTGAAAAGTGAAGCAAAACTTTTATCTGCTATTGATCAGGTCCTAATGGTGATTCAAAATTGCACATTTTTGCATATGGGATTAACAGGTGCATAATATTTTTTTCCTTTTTTATTCCTTCCAACTCTTTTTTCACTCCCTTGCTCCCTTTTTCTTTCAGTTACTACTTTATACTATAATTTGAAAATTAAAATACAGAAAATGTCCATTTCAATGAACAAATTTAAATTAGACAAGTATGTACAAATACTCTTGTTATGTATAGGATTCTCAGTGGCTTGGCAATGCTGTGAAAACAAAAATATGTTCATGTGTATGTGTGTGTGCATGTTTGCATGTGTATATGCGTGTGTGTTTGTGTGTGTGTGTGTTTCTAGGGGAGAGAAGGCAGAGCAATACTTATTGATGACACTTTACCTTGAAGATCTTTCCCTTCTTTTTTTCTTTTTTCTTTATGTCATGATAATTTGTCCATAGAAAACCTTGGAACTCATCAAGCTGCTAGTGACCTTTCCTCCCTCCCTTCCCCAGGAGAAAATATCTTTTACAGGATCTTAAAGGCTAACACACTCCATCTCACTACTTTGGCCCAAACCCAGGTGTGGCCCGACCACACACCTGCATGGGACACCCTTCTTCAGCAAGCACTAGATTAGCAATGCTAACTTATCATCCAAGGAAACATTAATATTTTACCTCAGTTACCAAGTGCGCCCGTTCAAACTTTTATCTAAAACATTCTTTATCATCTTTTCATTAAGTTCTCAAGAGCTAATGGTTTCTGAGTTCCCCGGGTAAGGATGATGTCCTGAATAATGAAAGCTCATTATTTCTCCACAGAATGCTTGTTAATTCAAATGATGATATTAAAACTATAGTAGCCTTTAGCGCTGGGGTGATTTCTAGCATACTTTATCATGTATCAATATATACTCTGTTTGTCAAAACTGCCCAGGGCTGGGGCTGACATTCTCTCTGGAGGAGTCTAGTGCTTCAAAAGGCACTGAATACACCAAGGTGACAACTTGCAGAGTTTGCGCCTCTAGGAAATGGAAAGATGAAACTTGAAGTGCCATTGTCCCCCTTGATTTCCTTATTAGTATTCATAAAGAGACAGTGCCCTCCTCTTTTTAGTCCTCATAGGCCTCCCTTTTGAATGGAATAAAAGGATATCAATTTTTTTAAAAAGGGGGAAGCAACCAGACTGAAGTTCTACACTTGAAAGATTATTTGTTTTCACTTAAGTGATCCCACAATAATTTCCATAGTAAAGGAGATGAGATCCCTTCTAACTCTATGTGCATAATGCCAGATGTTGCTTATTCATTGAGAGAGTGGAAGAGAAAGGGAAGAGAGACAGACACAGACACAGACAGAGAGAGACAGAGAGAGATAGAGACAGAGACAGAAAGATAGTCACACACACAGGGAGAGACAGAGACAGAGAGACAGAGAGAGACAGAGAAGAGACAGAGAGACAGAGAGAGACAGAGACAGAGAGACAGAGACAGAGAGAAAAGAGAGAGAGATAAAGAAGAGAGAGAGACAGAGGAGAGACAGAGACAGAGAGAGAGAGAGAAAAGTGAGAGAGAGAGGAGAGAGACAGAGAGACAGAGGAGAGAGAGAGAGAAACAGAGAGAGAGAGAGAGAGAGAGAGAGAGAGAGAGAGAGAGAGAGAGAGGAGAAAGAGGAAGAGGGGGGGGAGAGAGAGAAAGAGAAGAGAGTGTGTGTGTTCTGGTTATATCCCTGTCTTTGTGATCTTGGTCAAGTCCTTTTAACCTCACTGAATTTACTTCTGTTTAGGATTTGAACACAGTCTCTTAACTCTAAGGCCAACAACTTTTTACTGATAGTTTATATCAATCATGTTCCATTGCTTTTCAGCATAATTTTTGGTAATGTATTATTTCATTCATTGGGCAATTATCCTTTTTAATTACTTATTCTTTTAAAAATAAATCCAATTATTCTGAAGAAGCAGTATCCCTTAGCAATATAACTAAAACCTTCCTGACACCAGTCCTAGAATCAACTCCTCCTCTTGGGTATTTTGAATGTTGCCTGACCCATTATTCCCTTCCTCCCCCTTTTTTTAACCTTTGAGAAACATTTCAAAAGTGTACCATACACATGCCTGCCAAACATTCTGAAAATACAGCCACAGTGAAATGGTCAATTAAGTCTGCTAACAGTGTGAAATACATATCTCCCAATCAGGGGACTTCCTATGTCATTTCTCTATTCCCTCCCCAACCCACCCCCCCCCCTTGACAAAGCTCTGGGTGATGCAAGGGAATCCTTATTTGGCAGCTGCCGAATGACTGACCTGCATTTGGAAGCATCAGAAATCCCTGGACCAAACAGAAAGACAAAGGCTGTAGGATGCTTTCTTAGAGCTAGTTCTCTGCCTGCCCCAAGTGGGGTAAAATGTGGGCCACTTTATCTGGAGCTCCCTCTACAAGGCAGGAGGAAATGTAATTTGGAGTGCCAGGCCAATCTCCAAGCTGCTTGGAGCAGAGAGGTCAGCACACCAGGGCATTCCTGCATGCTACAACATACATTTCTGTACAACTGTCTCATAATTATCTCTCTTGTGGAAGATTTTCTGGACTCCTGCCCACGGGCACTATCATTCGAATGTAGTAAACTTTCTGTGCTCTCCCCCTTCCCCCACCCTATCATCATTATAGTCTTACAATAATAACTACCTCC
The DNA here is from genome assembly GCA_023553655.1 of Myrmecobius fasciatus. Classification (NCBI taxonomy): domain Eukaryota; kingdom Metazoa; phylum Chordata; class Mammalia; order Dasyuromorphia; family Myrmecobiidae; genus Myrmecobius; species Myrmecobius fasciatus. The sequence goes on from JAJPUD010000978.1 coordinate 40,017, forward strand.
CATGACCGGCTCTATGGCCAATCTTCTGGGAGAGCTAGTCAATATTTCCTCAGTTTTACAAAGGGTTTCATTTTACCCCTCCATCCATTTTGTTTTGAGAACAGGATGTTATTACATGATAAAATCTTGCTTATTTTAAAGACTCAACACCGTCACATGTATTAAAAATTTGGAACCTGTATTGGGGCTATTTTCCTTAAGACCTTTTTTTTTTTAAAAAAATCATTTGAAGTTTCACCAAACAAATTTTCAAAATATTTCAGTGGATAGAGTCCATCTATAATGAAGACAGAAATCTAATACCATAGCAAATCCATTGACCCTACAAAAAGGGTTCTCTAACTTCAAATATATCCTTTCCCCCTTTCTTTCCTCTCCTTTCTGCTTATCCTCTCAAATATATCAACAAGGCCAATGGGACAAGAGGCTTGGCTAACAAAACTTATAAAACAAACAAACAAAAAAATGGCCTTGCCTTCTAGATTGGTCTTCATTCCATCAATGCCTTTTAAATGTTCTTTCCTTTAAACATTGAATAAAAACTCAGTCTTTATAAAATAGCCTTTACTTATATCATAAGAATACAATACAAATTGTTTGAAAGTAGAAACTATCCATTTCTATCTTTATATATCTAGTACATGGTATAGTAAATAGTGGCTTAAATAATGATTGTTATTTGCCTTTCATTTCTGAAGCTCAATAACATCACAAATCCTGACTTGCCTGTGAATTGGATTTAAGTGAGACAAAGTTGCCTAAAGTCATCAGTAAGTGATTACTCTCATCATTGAAGTACACTGGCAAGATAAAAATCAGGATGACTGGTGATGGCCTGAGATATAGTGAATAATTTTGGTGTCTTTGATGTCTGACCAAGCTCTAAGTACTCCACATCACCTGCTTCATCTGTTTTCAAGCTGTTGGAACAAATTGTTCTCATCTGTTCATTCTATCAGGGAAGTTTTTACATACTTAGGGTAGACACCCCTGTAATTCACTAACAGGTTTGTGGCCCATCTACTGCCCTTTAGCCAGTCTGCTGAAACAATTTATGAGGTGTGGCTACTATACATGCTACAGCTTTTTGGAGCCATAGGTGAGAGTTGAGTGCTGGTAGACAGCAAACGTGGATAAGCAGCCCTGAAAAGGACTTAGCAACCCCTCACACTAGAAGTGCTGGTCTTCCTTGAACCTCCTCTTATCCATCCATAATGTTTATTAATTAATTGATATTATGCACTAAAGTTGAAAAACATTTTGCATCCATTGTGGAATTTGATCTTCAAAACAATTTTATGAATTAAGTAGTAAAGGGATTAATTTCCCCACCTTATAGAAGTGAAAACAAAGGTTCAATCTCTCCGAGGCTCAGAAAAGTTCTTCTTCAAAGTCACGTAGTCTTAGATAGAATCAAGACTCAAACCCATGTCTCCTGATTCCAAATCCAGTGATTTTTCCCCCTATACAACATTACCTCTCAGAGGTGAATAAGATACTTCTTTTAAAAAAAAATACAGGCCATAGTTACTACATCATTTGTTCTTTTCCTAGAATGGTTGCTTTGGAAAATGACGTGGAAATAGTGGAAACTGGTTTTCAAAGGCACATAAATAGCAGAATCATACTCAAAAGGTAGACTTGAATAGGGGAAGTAAAGTGAACCCTAGAAGTCAAAGACAGTGCAGGCTAGTGAACATTATGTATGTGCTTCCCATTCAACTGCTACCTAATCTCCAGCTTCCAGTGATTCTTTAATAGAGATCATAGGATGATATTTTCTCAGCATACCTTGAGATGTTCCAGAACTCTCTTTTTTATTAAAGCTTTTTATTTGCAAAACATATGTATGGGTAGGTCTTCAACATTAACCCTTACAAAGCTTTCTTTTACAAATTTTCCCCCCTTAACCCCCACCCCTCCCCTAGATGGCAGGAAGTATAATATATATTATGTTAAAATACTTGACAAATCGAATATATGTGTACATATTTCCACATTTATTGTTGTGCAAGGAAAATCTTATCTACAAGAAAAAAAAATCTGAGAAAGGAAACACAATGAAAGCAAACATCAATAAAGAACATAAAATGTGGGGCAGCTAGGTGGCTCAGTGGATAGAGCACCAGCCCTGAAGTTAGGGAGTCCTGAGTTCAAATCTGGTCTCAGACACTTAACATGTCCTACCTGTGTGACCCTGGGCAAGTCACTTAATCCCAATTGCCTCAGCAAAAAAAAAAAAAAAAAAGAACATAAAATGTTATGTTGTGGTCCACATTTCATATCCCTCTCTCTGGGTGTATATGGCTTTCTTCACTGAATAATTGGAACTGGTTTGAAACATTTCATTGTTGAAGAGAACCATGTCCATCAGAATATAGTTGCCGTGTATAATGATCTCCTGGTTCTGCTGATTTTACTCAGCATCAGTCCATGCAAGTCTCTCCAGGCCTCTCTGAAATCATCCTGCTGGTCATTTCTTACAGAGCAATAATATTCCATAACATTCATATACCATAATTTATTCAGCCACTCTCCAATTGATGGGCATCCCTTCAGTTTCCAGTTTCTAGCCACTACAAAAAGGGCTGCCACAAATATTCTTGCACATGTGGGTCCCTTACCTTCCTTTAAGATCTCTTTGGGATATAAGCCCAATAGAAACACTGCTGGGTCAAAGGGTACGCACAGTTTGATAACTTTTTGAGCATAGTTCCAAATTGCTCTCCAGAATGGTTGGATCTGTTCACAGTTCCACCAACAATGTATCAGTGTCCCAGTTTTCCCACATCCCCTCCAACACCTGTCACTATCTTTTCCTGTCATTTTAGCCAATCTGACAGGTGTGTAGTGGTACCTCAGAGTTGTCTTAATTTGCATTTCTCTGATCAATAGTGATTTGGAGCACCTTTTCATATGACTGGAAATGGTTTTAATTTCATCATCTGAAAATTGCCTATTCATATCTTTGGACCATTTATCAATTGGAGAGTGGCTTTGTTCCAGAACTCTTAAAATCATTTTATTAGATATCAACTATGTTTGTGGCATGATTATGCCAAATAAAAGTATTTCCATGTCAGATGTCTCCCTAATTGGGCTAGTCTTTTAGAAATAACAATACTGAGAAAATGAAAAGAAAATTACTTTTATCCAAAATTGAGTTTATCTAAACAGTTAGATACACAAAGATACTTCCAAATGGATTGGAAGAGGTATTATCCGCTTATTTTGTTTTTCTTTTGTTGTAATGTAGAATGTAATCATACTTTCACTGAGTCCTTAACTATCCAGAATACTGTCCTTAACTACCCAGAATTTTTTCCGTGACCTAGGATTTCATACTGTAGAGGGAACTCCCCATGTGAACATGCCAACCACTGGAGCAGATCAGCAACTCTTTTATAACTTGTTTTGTGTCAGAGAGTTGCCCCTGGAGCAATAAAGAAAGTCAATGTCTTCATCATTGTCATGAAGGTTACATGTGACAAGGAAAACTTCTTCCTCCATCTGCTCCTTTGTTGTACTATGCTGCTTTTATCAAATAGATAGAGACATCTCAGTGATGCAGTGGATACAGCAGTAAGTCTGGAGTCAGGAAGAACTGAGTTCAAATTTTCTTTCAGACACTTACTAGCTATGTGGTCTTGATAAGTTTCTTAACATACCTTCCCTCATCCATAAAATAGAGGTAATAATAGTACTCATCTCACAAGGTTGTTGTGGTAAACAAATGAGATAATATTTGTTTAAAGTGCTTAACCCAGTGCCTGGCACATAATATATCTATATAAATGCCAACTATTATTATTATTATTACAAATCATAACTATGTTAAACAAATCCGTCTATAAGCATAAGTCATTAAACCTCTTCATAACTTTCAACTATGCTTAAAAATGTAATACCAGCTATGTTTTTTCCATGATTTACAGATTATTTTTAATACCTTATCTCTCCTCTCATGCATTTTTATTTCTGCTTTTGTTAACACTGTACATTTGGCATCTCTATAGCCTTGAGGGAAGCTAATGCTTAGGCATCTTTTAAAACCATTTGGTTTACAAGTAGTAATGTTAGTGCTATTTGAAACCATTCACTAAGAAAGTCTCAGCACTATAAGTGTATTATGTGACTTTATCTTTGTTTATCCTTATTTCATTTATATTTTAAAATTTTATTTAGAGTTACAAATTGGTTAATAATTTTAACTAGATTCCCCCAGAGCATGATTCTTCCCTTTAACACAAAGACAACCAATCACCCAGCTAAACTGTGGTCAATGGGGCTTTGGCTCCATAACAGCTGGTCAGTACACCATCAATTAGAAATGCCATATTGTGGTTGAAAGCACTAAAGCTGAACATTTACTCTAACCAGAGCACCTCAAACCAATGTCATCCATTTGTTTTAGTGACTAGTTTATCTTATATTTGAAATTTAAGACTGGGTAATATCAAATACTATGCTAAATCATCTAAAAAAAGATAGTCTTTCTACCTGAAATCCATAAAATTTGCTTTCAGAAAAGGCACTGAAAGGATCTGCTTCAACAATCTCTAATACTTTAGATTTCTTTTACCATGTCCCATTTTACACGGGTAAAGATAAAAAATGTAAATTTCTTGAGAGTGGTACTCTATGTGTATGAATGTATTCTGAAGAAGTAAAATGGATCATGCCTATAGTCATGTTTATTTAGTATAATCTATAATAATGATAATAAGTAAACTAGCATCTATTTGACTTCTACTATGTACTAGACACTATATTAAGCTCTTTGCAAATATCTGAAGTGATTCTCACAACTTTGGGAGATATAGATAGACAGACAAAAAATAGAGATATATACATACACATGATATCTATATGTATATATGTATAATATAGATGCATGTGTGTACATTTATATATACATATACATATAATCTCATTTGAATCTTACAACAAGCTTTTGAAATAGATGTTAACATTGTACTATTTTATAGATGAAAAAATTATAACTCAAAGAGATTGTGACTTACCTGACATCAAAATGTATAATCTTTTTTCTATTCCAGTGCTTGGCTCTATGTAAGATATTCCAAAAAGGTACAATACAAAGTCTTTGCCCACAAGGAAATTATCATCTAATTGATGCAGAAAGATTAACCAATACACACACTTATACAATAAATTCATGATTTGGGAATTACACCTATTAGACATAACAGATAAAAAAAGACAAGTCTACATACAGTCAATATACATGTAATGTCAGTAAAACCAATGGGAGCCAGTATATAATGAAATGATAAGTTATATATAATAACATAGTCATATAAATAATCGCTATATAAATGCAAGATATTATTTTATTATGAATTATTATTGTTATTAAAGGACGTCGGAGAGAAAGAGAGAAGAATAGAAGAGCAGAAATAGCTGGGAGGAATAAAGGAAGGTTTCACTAAGACAGTAGTGCTTGGCCCTGGCTTCAAAGGATAAGGAAGATTTTTAGATAAGCAGAGAAGGGAAGAAAGGAAAATTCACAAAAAGCCTGTGTGTGATGCCAAAAAGTGATATCCTGATTTTCCCAAAGACAGCAAGCAACTGATTATTTTTAATCATCTCAGTAATGCAACTAGTCTATTCAATGAAATAATAATAATAATAATGAAAGACAATTAGAAATAGTTGTCTTAATTGATCCCTTTTGGTTGTCAAAGATAGATTTTCTCCTTTACTCTATGAAGACACACTGAGGAAAAAAAAAAGACATATATTGAAAATATATTTGTCTACATTTGCCTATAAAGACAAAACCAAGTTGGCTAGTTTCTATTGCCTTTAGAATTTTTTTAAATGGAATATTCCACAAAGAAGTAATGTGATCATCTCTTATTCTCACTGATGAAAAAAAGTAGAGATGATTCATCCTGAAAATCTTGAAAAACTTAAACATTTTAGTTATCTACTTAAACCAGAAAAATCCCAAATTATATCCCTTTATGTCTTCTCCCAATACCATAATGGATACTCCAACTGCTACTTAATCAGAACTTAGAACAATGTCTAACACATTTTGTCACTGTTGTAGTTGATGATGATGATGATGATGATGATGATGTCATTCAGTCTTATCTAACTCTATATAAACTCCACACAAAGAAGATGCTTAATAAATGTTTATTGAGTGATTGACAGATCAATTTCCAATCATTCTTTAGTAAAGATAATGGGATCTTATTTCTTCATGATACTCTATATAGAGTTCCATATCTTTTAGAAAATAAGGGAAATGTTATTTGATGCTCTTTTCTTTAAAAAAAAAACTAATACCCTAAAATAGGAAACCAAAGATCAGTATCTTAATTCTTGCTCTGCTACTAATTGTGTGTGTCCTTGAGTCACTTAAACCTCAATGAAATAAAGGTATAGGACTAGGTGATATATTGGACTAAATGATACCTTCAATATCTTAATATTTTTCTTTGAATTTATAAATCACACTGTCATCTATTTTTTAATAAGTCCCATATTAAATGGCAAAACACAACACTTATTAGAAAACAGTTACAAGGCAGTTGACAAGCAAGCCCTGTCATGTCTGTTTTATAGCAGGAGAAACAACTTCCATAAGATTCTTAAGGAATCCAGGGTGAACTTTATCCACAAAAGTCAATTTTCCCATAACTCATTTACTGGCATAGCTCTAAAAATACTATTTTCTCTGGCACATCTTCTTTGAGAAAATATGCCAACTTCAGACAGCATTGGGAACAATTAATAGATAAATAATAGATGTAGTCCCTACCTAAGCTGCTTTTATTATTAATATTTGTTTAGAAAGAGGATTGATTATAATGTAATGGTGACAATTTCCTCAGGGGGCCACAAACTAGCTGTGAAGGTGACTGATATCCACAAATATCAAGAAACCTAGAGAAAGGACACCAGCACATTGGATGGACTTCCTGTAGAGAATATATTAAGACAGGAATAAGAGTCCCACAGTATAAAAAGGCAAGAATTGATTGCAATGGAAATCCCTAGAAATGATACCCAAATTTTTGTGATTATAGATCTATTAATGTATGGAATCATTTTCTCCCTCAAGTGAATGATCTTTCTTCCTATCTCCCTTTCTTTTTTGCAAGAAGATATAGTTCATTCTCTTAAAGGAATTCATTTATCATTTGTTGTTTTCATTTATGTAAGGTCTAAACCTGTACAATGAAGTCCTTTTATAACTTTAATGGATTAAAGTTAAATACATATTATAAATAAACATCTGAGCACTTCCTCTCACTACACATATCCAATCAATTGCCAAATCTTGCCTTACAGTTGTCACTGCCTTGAGTCTTTCCCCAGTCCAATCTACCCTACACAAAGCTACCAAAGTAATTTTCCTTTGGTCATCATAGGTAAACGATAAAGAATGTAAATTTTTTGAGAATCCAGATGGCTTCATTTTTTTGTCTGCCTAGCACAATAGCACACACAGGCAGATATGACTCCTACTCAATTATGTTCAATATCTTCCTACTGCCTCAAGGATAAAATATAAACTCTTCTGTTGTACTTTTAAAGCCCAATGCAATCTGGCCTCATTGGCTATCAGAACCCTGCTTATACTCAGCAATCTATCCAAATTGGTCTTATCTCTGTTCTTCAGTCAGTCAACAGGAATTTATAAAGTGCTTATTATATATCAAATACTATTCTTTATACGTAACACTCCAAATTTCTGATCTCTGTACCTTGGCACTAAACAACCCCCCTCCTTTGAATGTTCTCTCTCTTTATCTCTGCCTCAAAAAGTTCCTGTCTTTCTTTAGGAAGTTACTCAAACATCATCTTCAGCATGAATCCTTCTGAGATTTCTCCCTTCACTCCTAATTGACAGTACTCTTTCTCTCAGACTATCTTGTATTTAACTACTTTGTATGTATTTGGATTTATTAATTTTATATTTATCCTGTATATATTTTTAAGTGTAATTGTCTCCATCATTATAATGTAAGGTACGTATGAGTAGAGATTGTTTCCTTCTTTGTATTTGTTTCCCCAGTACTTAGCACAACTCCTGGCATATAATGGGCATAAAATAAATTCTTGGTTGATTGGGCCATGCTTTGGTTCAGGCTTTTCTACATTTGTGATTCTACATTAAAAGAAACATTCCAATAGATATCATTTTCAACAGTTTTTATGGTCTTAATTTAATTGTTCATGAAATGGGCCTTGGAGTTTTTCAAAGTTCTCTTTGAACTCAGTTAAGTATTCAGATAGACATACCAATAATGACAGATTCAGTCCACACTTGTAAGCCTGATAAGGGCAGTATCATGTATTATCTAAACTTTATTATCTCCTCCAATGTTTAACACAGTGACACACAGTAAATAAACAAAAAAATTGAATGAGCTAATTAAGATTTTCAACGTTATATCTGAGCAGTAGTTCATGATAGAGGGTCTTGGTGATTACAAGATCACTGAAAAGCAATTTTGTCTGTCTAGCTTCTCAACTTCCCTCTACTTTGGCATTTTCTTTCAAAGCAGTTACTCGGGGTAACATAAAAAAACAAAATCATTAAAAAGGCTTAAAACCTACTAAGCAGAATTGTCATTAATAAGAGTTGGACACCTGGTATAATGCACCAGATTATAAACATGCTACTGAATCCCAAGGGTAGACAGGTGTTTACTGACATTTGGAAACAAAGCTAAACTATGTTTACTGTTCATGTCACATATAGCTTCTCTGAAGTGAGTGTGTATGTGTGTGTGTGTGTGTGTGCAGGCGCATGCACTCTAGCACTACTTAAACTGCTTGCAAAGGCTATACCTTTGGCAAATTCATTCATTTTAAGAACCTCCTTAATTCTCCACAAACTCCATAAATATGAGAGTAAAATAAAAGATTGCCTATGTCATCATTTCCTTCTCTAAAGAGCTTTGATTTATTTATATTTTATTCAAATGCAATCTATTACTAGTTACATTCATATGAGAATTGTTTTATTGGTCAATATTAGCAGCAGAGGAGCATCTAAGTCCAATCTTTGTGATTGAAATTACTGTCAAATGGTAATGAGGGATGAAAAAAATCTTTGCTTAACCTTGAATATCACAGACTCTTTGAGCTGGAAGAGGCTATTTAGTGTGAATTGTACTGGATTAAGACTCCCCTTTCAAACATTAACAAGTACTACTTGCCCAGCTATTATATTTAAGAGGTGTTTAGGAGGTGCGTAAATTATCCCAAGATAACCCAAGAAAGGAAGCTGGAAAATTTTATCAGCCATTCAAATTCCAGATCTCACTTCTAAAAGAAGTAAGTTGGAAGTGAGTTTTCAGCTGGAAGTACTGAAAGAGATGATTGCAGATTGACAGAGAAGATCGATAAGAAAGCTGATAACAAAAATGATATGACTAAATAAAGACTGTAGTTATTGATTATGTTTTCACCAGGAAGAGAGGGAAGGAAACAAATAGACTGATTTAGTTAGATATGTTTCATGTCTCAAGAACTACCAAGAGATGAAGTTGGACAAGTTGTGGGAAGGAAGGGCATTTTATAAAAAGTTAGTTGTGATACAATAATCAATCCAATAAATTACTCATTAAGTACCTACTATTTTATAGAGACTGAGTGTTAGGGATATAAAAGGAGGCAAAAAATAATTCCAGCCCTCAAGAAGCTTGCAGTCTTACGGGGGAGACATTGTACAAAACAAATATATACAAACAAGTTATGTACAGGATAAATAAGAAATAATTAAAAGAGGAAAGGCACTAAAACTGAAAGGATTGGAACTTAAGGGAACCCAGGAAAGTCTATAAGAGAAGCATTACAGGAATGTGGTATAGCCAAGGAAAATGTGCAGAACAGAGAGATGGAAATATATTTTTCTTGGAACAATCAGAAGACCAACATCCTGGAAGACAGTAGGAGGCCAGGAAAAAGGTATGAAAAGACTTAGAAAGGCACTTAGAGGGAGTTATCTTATGAAAGCCTTTGAATGCCAAACAGAGACTTTTACATTTGATCGTACAAATAATAGGGAGTCACTGGAATTTATTGAGTTGGGGGTAGGGTTAACATGGTCACAGGAAAATCACTTTAATGGTTGAATGACAGATAAGTTGGAAGGGAGAGATCTAAAGCACAGACCCACCAATAGACTATTGCCATAATCCAAATATTGAGGTGATAAGGATCTGAATTAGAGTGGTGACAATGTCAGACATGAAAAAAAGGAACCTGTTAGGGAGATGTTGCAAAGGTGAAATCAACAGACTTTGGCAACAAGTTGATTGGGGAGGGGGACCGTGGACTGAAAGTGAGAAGTTGAAGATAACTTGTAGAACTCTGGTAACGCCCTACACAATGACAGGTAAAGACCCTAGGATGCTATTACAGGTCTTGGGCAGTGAAGTGATGAAATTTAGTATATTTGAATTAAATTTAACTTTACAATGTGCTACAGCAAGATAACTGTAAAAATATGTATACACATATTCGATTTGTCAAGTATTTTAATATAATTAACATGTAGTAGACTTCCTGCCATCCAGGGGAAGGGTGGAGATTAGAGAGGAAAAAATTGTAACAGAAAGCTTTGTAAGGGTTAATGATGAAAAATTACCCATACTTATGTTTTGCAAATAAAAAGCTTTAATAAAAAAAAGGAAAAAAAACTTTACAGTATGCTGGTGTGCTCTCCTAGGGAAAAAATGTACTTTTAAGTTTAATATGCATTATGAACATTTTCTCCATCACTTTCTTAAATCTAGACAATAAAATAAATCAATCAATCAAGCCCTGATTTGTAACATTCACCAATTTCTAAGGTATATTTGCTCCTGTTGTCTCTCAACAACCATCCAGGAAGAGCTTACAAGAAAGACTATATAAAGGTAATTAGAAACCTAGAGATGAATTAGGGAAACTGTAGTAGCATAAGTGTCAAAGTGATCTGGGCCTAAATTTACCTTTCCTTAGAAACACTGCAGCTCCAGCAAACTGACTTTCCTTCCTGATCTCCCTGTAATATTTATTGTCTATAAACATTCTATGATCCATTTGTATAATCAATGTTATTCACTGTAGCCATTTATGACATGTTCTAATGCTATTTTCCATTTTATTTATGTATGTAAGGCTTTCCCAACAATCAGCTAAATTTTTTTTGACAATTACCATTTGCCTGAGACAGGCTTCCTCAGTTCAATTCTATGAACAGTTATTAGGCATCTACAATATGCATGGCAGGCACCATGCTAGTTCAATGCTAGAGTACAGAAGTCCAAAATGAAATGGTCCCTGCCCTCAAGGAGCTGAAGTTCTTCTGAAGTGAGACAACATATATCAAAGAAGTCAAATAAAGTATATACAAAGTGATTCCAAGGAGAGGGGGAGAGAGGCAGGAGGAGAGAGACAGAGATAAAGAGGATTAAGTAGGAGAAATCAGGAAAGAACTATGGAGAATTTAAAAAGATGCAACAGAAAAAGTAACTAGCAATAATATTGATCTCCTTGAAAGCAGATAATATGTAATACGTTTTTCTCTGGAGAGGTTTTTAGGGAGTATTTTTTGGCAGGGGAGGCAATTGATGTTTTTTTTTTTTTAATATCCTCCACTGTACCTAGCACAATGCTCAAAACATAGAAGATGCTCAGTAAATGCTTTTTGGGTGAATTGAAATCAATTGAACAAATAATATTATACACTCACTAGAAATCACTTTCAGTAGGGCAAAATGACCTCTTGACCCTCCAGGTTCACTTAGTATCATATATAACTCTATGGAACCTAAGAAATAGATGCTGGAGGTTTTTTTTTTCATATTTATAATGCCCAAACAGGTTAATACACATTTTTGACATTACAGTCTTTTATTTCTATGTTTAATTTGCTTTCAGAAGGCATGTATAACTATAATATACACAGTGAGTAAATAATTTTATTCATATGTTTGGACATAAAAAATATCATTAGGCAGCCTAATAATCCCAGCTGACAACTGGAATCAATTTTTTTAAAAAGCAGATATATTGAAAAAGAATTCAAGAAAAGCAAGACCAGTGTTCAGATCCAGTACCCCTGCTTTACTAGGTGGCACTGATTTATACCAACAAATGCCGTAATTTGCAAGCCCATTTCATGATCAATGCCCACTTTATCTTGCATTTATACAACACCATGAAAAGTTGCCCCAGCATTAGCATTTGCTGGAAGCAGACATGCAAAGGAAGTCTGACTGACTGTACTTTTCAGGCAAATGAGCAGGTGGTTTTATAATATTTATTCTTAGACTCGGTTACCATTTTATTTTTTTGTCCCTTAAGTTGACAGCATAGATATTGTACCCACTGCACACCAGTATCTTTGAGCTCAACTTCAAAATCTATACCTTCAACTTTTGCTGTTCAGATGGTTTTCAAGCAAAAGGAGAGGGGTAATATTTCACACTATAATAATTTGGAAATTTTCTTAAGAAATCCAGTATTTTAAATTCTATATCAGACAATAATAGTGATTAATTCCACAGTAAGTGTGACTAATATTTACCTTGGGCCCGTCTAGCTCAGCTCTGATACTCCTCATTCTTCATTTATCCTGTTCCTAGTTCACTTCAGTTACTTAACTAACTGTGTGACTTTGGTAAATTACTTCAGGTCTTTGTGCCTTGATTTCCTTATCTGTAAAATAAGGAAGTTAAACTCCATGGCCTCTAAGATCCTTTCCATTTCTAAAGCTATGATGCTATGGTTCTGCCATTATAACTAGAATCTTGTCTCTTTCTCCCTATTACTCCAGCCCCACACATTTTGTATATACTTATATGTATATGTCTTCTCCAACAGAATTTTAAGTTCTTCATGGGAAAGAGTTGTTGCATCTTTGCTTTTGTGTCAGGGTAACTAAATGATGGAGTGGATTGAATGTCAGCTTGGAGTCAGGAAAACCCAAATTTAAATCAGGCTTTAGACACTAGCTGTATGATCCTGGACAAGTCATTTAATCCATTTGCCTCAATTTTCTCATCTGTAAAATGGAGATAATAATAGTATTCATCTTATATATTTGTTGAAAGAATAAAATTAGATTATAATTGTAAAGAACTTAGCACAATGCTTGGCACATAATAAGCACTACACAAATGTTAAGTATTGTTATCCCCAGAACCTAGCACAGTGCTTGGCTAAAAGATGTTTAATAAATACATGGCAACAGCAAGAATATACAATGATCAATTCTGATGGACATGGCTCTCATCAACAATGATATGATTCAGACCAGTTTCTATGGTCTTGTGATGGAGAGAGCTATCTATACCCAGAGAGAGGACAGTGGGAAATGAATGTAGATCACAAAATAGTATTTTCATTCTTTTTGTTGTTTGCTTGCATTTTGTTTTCGTTCTCATTTTTATCCCTTTTTGATCTAATTTTTCTTGTGCACATTACATTTGTGGAAATATGTATAGAGGAAATGCACATGTTTAACATATATTGGATCACTTGCCAACTAGGGGAAATGGTAGGGGAAAGGGAGGGAAAAAATTAGAACACAGGGTTTTGTACGGGTTAATGTCAAAAATTATCCACATATATATTTTGAAAATAAAAAGCTTTAATTAAAAAAAGACAATCAAAAACATGTTTAATAAATGTTTATTCATTTATTGATTGATTTATTCTCCCCCCCAAAAAAAATGGCAGATTGATTTCTAATACAACGAAAGTAACATGTTAAAGAGTGATTTTTTTTCTTTTCATCCACACCCTTTTTTTAAACTCAAAGCATGAGCAAGCATTGATATCCATGCTATTCTCCACCCCACTCACCAGCCCCTCCTTTTGGATGGGCCTCAGCTTCATGGCAAGGTATACCAGAGAAACTGGTTTTACACACCCAGGGGAAAAATGACAGCTTTTCAGCTCATAAACAGAGGGGAGAAGCTTCCACACACGCCCTAACCTGCCTTTTTCAAAATGCCTACACATCCAATATGGCAGGGAAATCTTCAAGGCACATCAGGCAGTCTTTACATAACTTTCTATGTGAAGTGACTTCATAATGTTTACAATCCAAATAGGTCACAGGTGACAGCTCTGCCATCTTAATGTTTAAAAGTTAATGACCTGCTTGTTCCACAATGTCTGCTGTGTATGTCATCCCCCTCCCCTTTCCCAGAATAAAGGTGTGTGGGGGAAGGGGGAAAGGTTGCTGATTGAAGAGAGGAGTTCACTTTGTTAAGAATGAAGTGTCCAAAGGCATGGCAAGCGGCCAAGTCTTATTGCCTTAAGGTAAAAAACCAACTGTTTTTCCGGGAGCTTGCTTTGAATTTCACACCCCTTTCTGCAAATGTATAGCAGGAGTGCAGGAGCTCACGTGCCCAAGAGTGACAGAGTACACAGCAGCTATCATGTATTTATAAATACATGTGCATGGAGAGAAATTAAATTCATGCAGGGCTTAGGTGCTATGTTGCTCATCAAACGTATGTGGCATGTAATAAAGCATTTTAAGTACCCATTTAAATAGCTTTAAAGACCAGAATCAAACCCAGAAAATAAATCTATTTTTTCATAGAACCAGAGAAGATCTTATGTAATCCAACACCTTCATTTTATAGATGAAGGAAACTGAGGCAGACCAAAGTCTCACAAGTAGACAGTGGCAGAAGTGGGATTAAAATGTAAACTTTCAGATTCTATGGCAGTATCCTTAGTACCATATTTCGAGATTTAGTGGCACAAACTTAATGATAGCTTAGATTTAAGTCTAAAAATTACATCTCAAATTCTTGGAGAATACAATTATATCATGAATAGATGCTGCATGATTTGAGATTTTCAGCCATCCATAAAAATGTCCATTTTTTTTGTAGATTTAAGGAGGGAAAAAACCCTCAACAATCATTTTTTTATGTTTTAATTTAGTTTTGTCTTAATGGAATTTTTAGTATGGTCGCTGTGAAAAGTCCAGTTGTCTAGCACCAAAATCCAAATATGTTTAAAGTTTGCTATGGTGTCAGAGGGTCTATTTAGGATTAGCAGTTTTGTGTATTATTTTCAATGTGCCTTTTGTAACATTTACTGCAGTGATTTCTTGGGGAAAATTAGTAGGAACACAGTTTCTATGTTCAAGAGCCACAGGCCACGGTGAATTTTAAATCAAAGGAATATAAGCAATTGAAGTTTTCCTTGGTTGAGTAAAAGAAGGAAAGTCTCTCCCCTCTCTCCCCTATTGAAAAGGCACTTTTGCATCCTTAGTAATAACTCTTTTAAAATCAGTATCTCCACTTTTAATAACTTCATTTATCAAGTTTTGGGTGTTGGATTTGTTTTGTTTTGTTTTTTCCACAAGGATTGGATGTTTCTGAGATGCTTTTAAGGGAGTAAGGGAAAAGAGAAAGTCAATTGTTTATTTGTTGAGAGTTTCTAATGAATAGATTTCCTAGAGAAAACTGCCCATGGCATTCAGTAGTAAGATAGTTATAAACAAATTATGTTTTATCATTTTCATACAAATGAATACAAACACGTGAAAATGAATACATTCAAGCACATAGAAATAGCAAATTATAGTCCCCCTTCATCCACAAAGAAAATTGTTACCCTATCAGAGAAAGGCAATTTTTTTTCTTGAACCTGTAACTATACCCAACACATTTAAAGTCATAGTTATGACCTGGGAAGGACCACAGAAGTCATCTGGGAACATGAGGCCCAGAAAGGCTCAGACCAAAGCAATTCAGTTCTAAATTATATGTGTGTGTGTGTGTGTGTGTGTGTGTGTGTGTGTGTATATATAAGACAGCATATATATATATGCTGTCTCACAAAGGTGTTTTAAGGAAATCTCTTTGTAAATCTCAAAGCACAATATAAATGTGTATTCATGTATATATGTACGAATATGGATATGTGTGTATCATATGCACACATATGCACATATATGTATGTGCCTATGTCTATGTGTATGATATTTGTGAGTGTATATTTATACACACTCATAACCACACAAACACAGAGGGTGTCCTCAAAATCTTAATAAAGCTTTAAGCTTTAAAAGCTTAAAAAAAACATTTTAAAACTTCAAATAGCACAAAGACTTTTGGAACACTTTATTTAAACCTAGATATTTAGATGGCTATAGACAAGGAGAATTCTGGGAAGACAGCTCAATAATGCAAGAAATTAGCAGGCTCTCCTAATTCCCCTACAAATAAAACAAAATAACGCCTCAAAGTGAACTTTAAACGGTAGACATAATTAAAAGTTTGGGTAAAGCAGTTGTCTGCCTAAAACAATTTGGGAGAATATTAGGAAAAACCCAACTTCCCTCCCAGAGCAATAGATTGACCTGATTGAAGTACAAACACGTCCAGGCTGAATCAACAGAGAACAAACCCTGAAGAGGATGCTTTGGGCAGCAGCCTCAACTTCAGGAACTTTCACTTCAGGAACATTGTGGGAGTCAGACAGTAGATCAAGGAAAGATTGTAGGGCCTTCCACTGGTATTAGGGGCCAGGCCCAGGTGCACCTACCCAATAATGCATTCCCAGGCTGTGACTGGAAGAGAAGGAATAAGCACACACCAATGAGTGAAGTTGCAGAGGGCAGGGACCTTATTAGGTGTGGGCATTTGTGAAGTCCCTGATTTTGGTTCCAGGGCAGAGAGGTGAGGTGAAATTTGCAGCAACAGAAGGGACTGCAGGAAAAATAATCGTTTGGAGTGACAGCATTCCTGGGGCTCATGGCTCAGGAGAAGAGAGAAAAACTTGAAGCCAGGCTGTCCAATAGAGCTCAGAAAAAAACAGCACAAAAATCCTGAAGTCTGAGACGTCCCCCACACCTCAGGATTAGAGCCTAACTTTAACACAAAACTAACAGACAAGAAAAAAGCTGCTTAAAAGAAAGAAAGGAATGATGAGTAAGAAAAGGAGATAGCTACTATTGTGATAGAAAAGATCTCAGTTCCAACTCAAAAGAAGATAATTAAATTAAAACATCTACTTCTTTCTCAAAAAAATTTTTTTTATCACAAGCCAGCTTTAAAGGGACTTTAAAAATCAAATCAGAAAGGATGAGTAAAAGTTAGGAAGGAAAATAACAATAAAGCAAAAAAATCAAGAAAATTGTGAAAAGAAAATTAAGAAAGTCAAACAATTAGAAAAAGAGATTCAAAAACTTATGGAAGAAAATAACTTTAAAAATTAGAATTGGGCAAGGGGAAACTAATGACTTCATAATTTACTAACAAATAATAAAACAAAATCAAAAGAATGAAAAATAGAAGAGAATGTGAAACACATCATTAGAAAAACAACTGACTTGGAGAACAGATCAAGGAAAGACAGTATAAGAATAGTTGGACTAACTGAAAGTTATAATCAAAATGAGTCTAGATATTATACTTCAAGAGATTATTAAGGAAAATTTTCCTGAGGGCAAAAATAGAAAAAATTCACTGATCACCAACTAAAAGAGATCCCAAGATGAAAACTCATAGGAACATAATAGCTAAGTTTTGAAGATCCAGACCAAGGAAAAAAGCACTACAAGCATTTAGGGAAAAAAAAATAAGTATCATAGAGTTACATTGAGGTTAACACAAGATTTAGCACCTTCTACATTAAAATACCAAAGATCATATAGGAAGAGCAAAGGAACTGGGATTGCAAACAAGAATAGTTTACCCAATAAAACTGTGCTATCCTAAACAGGGGGAAAGGTGGGGAACGGAATGGATCTTTAAATGAGTTGACAGGTATTTGTGAAGAAAAGACCAGAATTAACTGAAAAATTTTGCCTACTACTTCTCAAGAGAAACATAAGAAGGTAAACATTCAAGATTTATTATAAAGGACTTTAAGACCAAAATCTTTACTTCTCACATGGGAAAATGTTATTTATAATTCTTAATAATATCATTTCTTAGGTAATTTGAAAGGACATATATAGATAGAAGGCTTGGGATTGAGTTGAGTATGATGAGATGTCCTAAAAATTAAAATTGAGTAAGGAGAGGGAAAATGGGACAATTATCTTATACAAATAAGTGAATGAAAGAACTTCTACAGTGGAGGCAAAGGGGGATAAAGGGCTAATAGAACTGCATTGTTGTTCTTATCAAAAGTAGGTTAAACAAGAAATAACATACATCTAGAGGCAGATAAAAGTCTTCCTAACAAATAAAAATAGGAGAATGAGGGGCTAGGATAAGGAAAAGACTCCTTGAAGGGTGTGCAGATCATAAAATGGATGGGTAAGGGAAGATGATGGGGGAAGAGACTTTTAGAAGCATGCATAGTTTAAAAAATAGGAGGATAAGGGGAGAGGATTTTTTAGGAATACTGATTTGGGAAACAGTGACTAGAAGTTAATTAGACATTTGAAGAGGAATGGAATAAAAATAAAGAGAGAGGAAGATAAACAGTGATGAAAAATAGGATGGAGGGAAATGCATAACTAGTAATTATAATTTTGAATGTGAATGGGTAAACTCATCAACAAAAGAGAAACAGAGAGCAGAATGGATTAAAAAACAGAATCCAACAATATTTTGTTTACAAGAAACTTTTTAAAATTTAAATGCCTCTAGAGTAAAACTAAAGGATTGGAACAGAATTTTTTATGCTTCAGCTAATAAAAGAAAAGCAAGTGTAGTGTAGAAATAATGATCTCAGACAAAGTTAGTGCTAAAATAGATTTAATTAAAAGAGATAAACAGGGAAACTATATCATGATAAAAGATACTATAGATAATAAAATAATATCAATATTAAATTTATATGTATGAAATGCTATAACATCCAAATTTTTAAAGGAAAAGCCAAAATAATTACAAATGAAAAGAGATAGCAAAAACATAACTGGGGGGGGCACTTTACCCTTCCCCTCTCAGAATTTTATGAATCTAAACCCCCCAAAATAGGAAAGAAGTGAAGGACATAAACAAAATTTTTAATAAATCAGATATGATAGGTATCTAGAGAGAAACAAATGGGAATGGAAAGGAATATACTATTTTTAAAATTATATATGGCATCTTTACAAAAATTGGTTATATGTTAAGACATAAAAACTTTAAGTTAAATGCAAAAAAGCAGAAATATTAAATGCATTCTTTTGAGATCCTAATGCAATAAAATTATATTTAACTATGGACTATGAAAGTACAATAATATTAATTGGACCCTAAATAAACTATTCTTAAAGAATGAGTGGGTTAAACAACAAGTGATAGAAACAATAAATAATTTTATTAAAGTGATTGATAATAATGAAGCAACATATCAAATCCTATGGGATTTGCAGCAAAAAAAAAGAAATCAGAGTAAAATTTATATTTCTAATTGATTACATCAATAAAATAAAGAGCAGATCAATGAATTGAGAGATTTAAAAAAAATTAAAAAGAACAAATTTAAAATCCCCAATTAAATGCCAGATTAAAAATTCTAAAAATTAAAGATGGGATTAATAAAATTAAATGTAAAAAAACCAATGAATTAATCAAAAAACTAGAAGCTGTTTTTATGAAAAATCCAAGAAAATTGTTAAACTGTTGGTTAATATAATCAAAAAAGAGAAAAGAAAACCAAATTATAAGCATCAAAAATTTTAAAAAGTGAATTAATGAAGGTGAAATCAAAGCAATCATCAGGAATTATTTTATCCCATTATATTGCAATAAATTTAATAATTTAAGTGAATGAAAAAATATTTACACAAATATAAACTGTTTAGATTTTTTCTAGAGTAAAATAAAATGTCTAGATAAATCTATTTTAGAAATAAGAAATTGAAGAAACTATAAATCAGCTTGCTAATAATAATAATAATAAAAAAAAAACCATCAGGACCAGATGGGTTTATAAATGAATTCTACCAAACATTTAAAGATCAACTAATTCTAATACTAAATAAATTATCTGGACTATTAAGCAAAGCAGAAGTCCTACCAAATTCCTTTTATGAAACAAATTATGAAACATGATATTGATGCCTAAACTGGAAAGAGAAAAGAAGAGAAATAAAATTATAGAACAATTTCATTAATGAATATGAATGCAAGAATTCTAAATAAAATATTAGCCATGAGATTACTACAATATATCTCAAAGATTATACTTGGTGACTAAGTGAAATTTATATCAAGAATGCAGGGGTGGTCTAACAAATGGATCAACAAGAAAAGTAACAAAAATCATATGATTATATCAATAGGTACAAAAAAAAAAAGCTTTTGATGAAATACAAGACTCATTCCTTTTTAAACACTTGAAAACATAGATATAAGTGGATTTTTCTTTAAAAATTTTAAGAAGCATCTACCTAAAACCATTAGCAAACACTGTTTGTAATGAGAATAAACTAGAGGCTTTTCCAATAAGATTAGAATTGAAACAAGGATCCTACTATCACCAATATTATTCAATATTGAATTAGAAATTCTAGCAATATCAATAAAAAGAGAAAAATAAATTAAAGGCATCAGAATGAATAAGATAATAAAACTATCACTCTTCACATTTAGGCTCAGGGTTAGGAATATATTTAGAAAATCTTAGATATTTGGCTAAAAAGTTAGTTGAAACAATTAATAATTTTAGCAAAATTTTAGAATATAAAATAAATCCATATAACTCATCACAATTTCTGTATATCATCAACAAAACCCTGAAAAAAAAGATAGTAAGAGATACCCCATTTATATAGACTATATAAAACACCTGGGAGTATATCTGCCAAGAAAACACAGAAATATATGAACATAATTATAAAACACATTTTATATGAACAGTCAGATTTAAATAACTAGAGAAATATTAATTATTCATGGGTATGACAATGACAATTTTACATGAACCAATCTATTTACTTATTCAATGACATCCCAATTAAATTACCAATAATTTTTTTGGTAATTTTGGTAATTATTTTATTGAACTAGAAAAATAATAATAAAATTCATTTACAAGAACAAAAGTTCAAGAATATCAAAGGAATTAATGAGAAAATGTAAAGGAAGGAAATTTAGCAGTACCAAATCCTAAGCTATAAGACAATAATTATTAAAAATATCTGATATTGGCTAAAAAATTGGAAGTTGTATCAGTGGAACAGAGAAGATATGCAATACACAATAGTAAATTATTATAGTAACCTGTCTTTAATAAATGTAAAGATTTGAACATTAAGAATAAGAATGCAATATTTAGTTTTAAAAAATTTTTAGGAAAACTGGAAAGCAATCTGGGAGAAATTGAGTATGTTTAGTATCTTACACCATTTGTATGATAAGGTCAAAATGGAAACATGACCTAAATATAAAGGGAGAAATCATAAACAAACTAAAAACATAGAACACATTATCTATCAAACTTATGGATAGGAGAAGAATTTATGAGAAAAAAAAAACAAAAAATAGAGATCATTGTGAGATGTAAAATGGATAATTTTGGTTACATTAAATTTAAAAAGTTTTGTACAAATAAAGCTAATTTAACCAAGATAGAAAAAAAAAAGCAGAATGCAAAGGGGGGAGGAATTTTATAGAAATTTTCTCAGATAAAAAACTTTGTCAAATTTATAAGAATATAAGTTGTTACCTATTTGATAAATGGTCAAAGGATATGAACAGGCAGTTTTTCATCAAAGAAATCAAAGCTGTCTAAATATAAAAATGTCCAAATCATTATTGATTAGAGAAATGCAAATTAAAAGAACTTTGAGATATCTCACACCTATCAAATTGGCTATAGTAGATGGGAAAAATTATTTCCACTATTATTCAATATTGTACTCAAAATGTTTAGCAATTACAATAATGCTTAGTTTTTGCAATAAGAGAAGAAAAGGAAATTGAATGAATTAGAGTAGAGTACGAAAAAACAAAACTATCACTTTGCAAATGATATGATGGCATATTTAGAAAATCATAGAGAATCAACTAAAAAACTACTTGAAACAAGTAACAACTTTAGCAAAGTTTCAGGCAAATAAATCCATATAAATCATTGGCCTTTCTATATATTACCAACAAAACTCAGCAACAAAACAGAGAAATTCCATTTTTAAAATCTGTACACAATAAAAAAAAATACTGGGGAGTCTACCTGCCAAAACAAACCCAGGAATTTTGTGAACACAATTAAAAACACTTTTTATACAAATAAAGTCAGGTCTAAAGAACTGGAAAAATATCGATTGCTGAGGGGTAAGCCAAGCTTATATACTAGAAATGATCATTCTATCTACATAAATCTACTTATTCAGTACCATACCAATCAAACTGCTAAAAAGAAATATTTATAGAGTTAGAAAAAGTAATAACAAAATTCATCTAGAAGAACAAAAGGTCAAGAATATAAAGGTAACTAATGAAAAATTGCAAAGGAAGATAGCCTAACTATACTATACTTAAACTTATTATATAAAGCAATGGTCATTTGGTACTGGCTAAGAATAGAGTGATGGATCAGTGGAACAGGTTAGATTCACCACATATAGTCATATGAAAACATGTTCTAAATCACTATTGATTAGAGAAATGAAAATTACAATAATTCTGAGGTACCATCTCACACCTATCAGCTTGGCTAAGATGACAGGAAAAAACAAGGATAAATGTTGGAAGGAATATGAGAAAATTGGGACACTAATTGGTAGAGTTGTGAAATGATCCAGCCATTCTGGAGAGCAATTTGGAATTGTGCCCAAAGAGCTGTAAAACTGTGCATACTCTTTGAGCCAGCAATCTCACTAGTGGGTCTGTATCCCAAAGAGACCATAAAAGAGGTAAAATGGCTCATATGTGCAAAAACTTTTTTAACAGTTCTTTTTGTAGTGTCAAGGAATTTGAAATTGAGTGGATGTAATGAAATATTATCATTTTATGAGAAATGATGGAACAGGCTGATTCCAGAAAAACATGGGAAGACTTATATGAAATAGTACTGAGTGAAGTGAGCAAAAACAGGGGCACATTGTACATAGTACACAGTAAGATTGTGTGATGATCAACTATGATATGTTTAGCTCTTCTCAACAATACAGTGATCTAAGACAATTCCATTAGACTTAGACTAGAAATTGCTATCTACATCTAGACAGAGAGCCATGGAGACTGAATGTGAATCAAAACATACTATTTTCATCTTTTTTGTTACTGCTTGCTTTTTTTCTTCATGGTTTTTCCCTTTTATTCTGATTTTTCTTTCACAATTTGACTAATATATAATTATGTTTTAAATGATTGTACATGTATAACTCCCCAAAAATATTAAAACAAAATTTTTATAGCAGCTCTTTTTGTGGTGACAAAGAAATGGAAATTGAAGTGATGCCCATAAAGTGAAAAATGGCTAAACATGTTGCACTATATGATTGTGATAGAATATTATACTGCAAGAAATGACAAGCTGTTGGTTTTAGAAAAAAACTGGAAAGACTTACATGAAATAATGAAAGCTGAAGTGACTAGAACCAAAAGAATATTGTAAATAGTAACAGCAATATTGTTCAAAAAATAATTGTGAACAACCAAGTTATTATCAACTATAATCAACTACAAAGGACTTTTGAAGGAGTTGCTATCTTCCTCCAGAGAAAGAACTGATAAAAAGAAGTATGCATACTTTGATTTTACATATATTTATAAATCTATATCAAATGGTGGCTTTCTCTAGCATGGAGTGGGGAAGAAGAGAGGGAGATAGTTCAAAACTTAAAATGCAAATAGATAAATTAACAAAAACAAATTAATTAATTAATGATTTTTAAAATTTAAAACAACAAAATGAACAAAACTGTACACTTAGAATGACCAAGTCTGGCTCCAAATAAGAGGTTAAAATGAGTTCCCTCTTCTTTCCTTGCAAAGGTTGGGAACAATGGATATGGAATATCCTACCTGACTAAATTGATAGAATGGTCGGTCTTACTAAATTACATTTTTCCTTTTTCTTTTTCATTTCTTGTTAATGGAGATAGCAAACTGAGTCACAAGGAAGGAGAGGTTTACTTGGAAATAAAGGTCATCAGCACGATGATTTCAGAGAGACCTGGAGAGACTTGTATGAACTGATGCTGAGTGAAATGAGCAGAACCAGGAGATCATTATACATGGCAACAAGACTATATGATGATCAATTCTGATGGACATGGCTCTCTTCAATAATGAAATGTTTCAAACCAGTTCCAGTTGTTCAGTGATGAAGAAAGCCATATACATTCAGGGAGAGGCCTGTGGGATCTGAGTCTGGATCACAACGTAGCATTTTCATGCTTTTTATTGATGTTTGCTTGCATTTTGTTTCCCTTCTCAGATTTTTCTTTTTCTTGTAGATACGATTTTTCTTGCACAGCAAGATAAGTGTAAAACTATGTATACATATATTCGATTTGTCAAGTATTTTAACATAATTAACCTGTATTAGACTTCCTGCCATCTAGAAAAGGGAGTGGTGGGGAAGGAGGGAAAAATTTTTAACACAAAGCTTTGCAAAGGTCAATGATGAAAAATTACTCATGCATATATTTTGCAAATAAAAAGCTTTAATTAAAAAAAGAGGGGAAAAAAGGAAATAAAGGTCATATGAAAGCATATATACACATATGCTTGTATATCTGTATATATTTATGTACTCATACACACCCATAACCACACAAACATAGAGGGTATCCCAAAATTTTTCATATAGTTTTAGGCTTTAAAAGCTTTAAAAAAAACTTTTGAAGCTTTAAATTGATACACAGACTTTTGGGACACCCTATATAGATATATAGCCACCTATAGCTAGATTGATGTAAATAAAAATAAAGAAGACATATACTAACACATGCATATCCACATAGACATATATGTTTTTTCTTGTTTGGTCATTTCAATCATGTCTGACTCAACATGACTCTGTTGGGTTTTGGTTTTGCAAAGATATTAAAGTAGTTTGCCATTTTCTTTTCCAACTTATTTTATATATAAGGAACTGAAGCAAACAGAGTTAAGTGATTTACCCAGGGTCCTACAGCTAGTAAGTGTTTAAGGCCAGATTTGAAGTCAGGAAGGAGTGTTCCTGACTCCAGGCCCAGCACTTTACCTACACTGCACATACAGAGGGGGAGAGAGAGAGAGAGAGAGAGAGAGAGAGAGAGAGAGAGAGAGAGAGAGAGAGAGAGAGAAAGAGAGAGAAAGAGAGAGAGGGAGAAAGATAAATATATAAATATATGTATATATGTAATATATGTATTATATGTACACTAGTATACACATATATGCATTACAAATATACTGATATATACATATATTGCATATATTATAATATATACATATATAATACACATATATAATCTATATATGCATATAGGGATCATGTACGTATAGCATATACATATATATACACATATATATGCACACACCTATTCCTTTTAAGTTTTAAATCCATTAAAAGAAATATTGTTTATTCTGTATTCTGAACAATAACTGACACATTGGGGGCATTCTTCTGATATTGTTGTTCATGAAATGAACATGCACTGAGTCATAAGGCCTGGGCTTGAATCTCAACACTGATACAACCTATGTGTGGTGTTGAGGTAGTCACTTAACTTCTCAGGACTTGGTTTCTTCATTTGTAAAATGTTAGATTAAATGTTCTCTGAGGTCCCTTCCAATTCCCAACTTTTCATGTAATCCTATGTTACCAAATAGCCATTATTTGATGATTGATATATATTTTCTAACATGATTTACATAGAAACATGAAAGTGAACAGCAGGTTAAAGTGAGAAATTGTTAGATGATTAGCAGAGAAATGAATAAATCTGTGATTAAATCAGGCTCTTAATGCTATTTAAATGTCCTTTTAGGAATTTCATCATCTGCTACACTATATTTAGTGAATTCTGTAGCACTAGGATTTTTAATGCTTTTATACTGAACATAAATCTTAAAGCACCACAGAAAGGATTATTCAAAGAAATCAGCCTAGCAATTCATGCAGAAAAAAAATTAAATAAATGTCTATTATTCAGATTATGAATGTGACATACCCTAGAGTGACCAATCCTTTATGTTAGAACATCAGTACATATATTTGGGACAGGAAATGACGATTGGTGAGATAAGGCTAGTATTGACCAGACCAGAAAGAGTAGAGTGGATTTTATTGAGGGATTTATTCAGTGCTCTTAAAGAACTCAAGATTCTCCCTAATACAAGGTTCCATTTTTCTTAAAACAACAATTCTTCCATGAGGGTAGAAAGGCAGTTAGGTAGAAGAGTGCCAGTCTTGGAGTCAAAAGGAACTAAGTTCAAATGGAGCTTTAAACACTTTCTGGCTATATGATCTTGGACAAATCATTTAACCCCATTTGTCTCAGTTTCCTCATCTGTAAAATGAGCTGGAGAAAGGGGAAAACCACTCCAGTATCTTTGCCAAGAAAACCCCAATGGGAGCACAAATAGTTGGACATGACTGAAATGACTGAATAACAACAAAATCCATCCAGTGAGGGTCATGAATCTTGAAATGCCATGATCTCCAAGGAAGTAAAATTGTGGCGATATTGATCAGCAGGCATAAGCACAACCCTTCCCTAAAATGAAAACCCATTCCATATCTTATAGAAAAATCTTATAGAAACTACAGGAACATCAAATGAGTTCTATATAGACATTCTGCCAGAAATAATATATTTGATAAAGCTGGTAGCTTTTTATCTTCATACTTGCTTTGCCATATTAATTCAAAAGCCTCCGAAATATGAGACCAAATGGCAATAAGTCAAAATTTTTCATTATCTGCTCTTTGATTTATCATCATTTGTTATAACTGCTAGCATATAATAAAGGGCTTGCTTGTATCTTTCCATCAATTTAGGTTTTTATTCCTTTTTTTGTGCTATTATCAGCCCTGGACTATATTGAGCACAGGAAGGTTTTAGCTTTCATCTTACCTATTTGATAGAAGTGTTATAATTCACCACTTTGAAACTGATTCCAAAATCATTCATTCCCCAGAAAATTTTCTCCTATCACTTTGAATAATGACCATATAAAATGGACAACCAAACTTCTCCAGTCCATTGCTTCTATTAGTTTTCTTATTGTACATTTTCACAAATTCATGAAAACCTATGAAGTAATATTATTAAAAGTAAAAAGGAGAGCAGATGACATCTGAATTGCAAGGCTCCCCTGTAATATCTGTGAGATACTAATTGTAATCATTCACAAGATCCATTGACTGACAGCTCAGAACATTAGTTCTGATTTCTTGTATTGAGAAAGCTCTCTAATGCCAGGGAACTTGTTTTCTTTCCTGTCCTGCCCCCTTCTTTCCTTGGCCAAGTACAAACCTTTGGTCACTCAAGCCAGCTTACCAAGATGAATGGATCCAGTAGCTAAATTATTGGCCAAAGCAGTATATGAATGTGGTGTGACCCTTGCTAGTTCAACAGTCAATAAACATTTATTAAGCAATTATTTGCTAGGCATTATGCTAAGCACTAAGGATACAGAAAAAGATAAAGGACAATCCAACACTTCAAGGAGCTCACAATCTGATAGTTCAACACATCCCCTATTCTGACAGCTGCACCTCCCTGCTAGACTTAATCTAGCATTTCTATCCATGTTTGTAGTCTTGATTTCATCTTTCAAATCTCTCTTTTCCTCATTTCTCACAGCTAATCAATCGCCAACTTCTGTCTGTTCTACTCCACAATAGCTTTGCCATATATTCTCTCTGGGTTTCTGGGTCTCTTTATCTCTGCATTTGTGCCTCTCCCTCTCCCTCTCACACTGGATTCTCCCCCTTCCCCACTGTGTGTATGTCTGTGTGTGTGTGTGTGTGTGAGAGAGAGAGAGAGAGAGAGAGAGAGAGAGAGAGAGAGAGAGAGAG